>JACAZH010000084.1:0-138700 GCA_014462675.1 Mycena sanguinolenta | reverse complement strand
TAATGTTGCCGCAAACTCCGACTGAGTCGGGCAGAGTCGACTCGAGAGTCGATGACTAAGTCGAGTCGAGTCATCTGAATGAAGTCGACTCCCGCAGACTCCGGAGTCGAGCGAGGTCGACCTGGAGTCGACTTGGTCGACTTAAGTTGGCTCTTTTAAGCTTATATATATCAAGAAATAATGTACATTACAGTTGGGCTGACTCATGCCTCCCTGGAACCAAATTCCTCCAAGTCATCTTGATGCACAAAACCTCCATAAAAACAATACAGTTGTTGGCCTCTGGAAGTGATATGGTACTTATCCAGGTACTTTTTGAGAGCCTGCCAATTTTTTTATCCATATGATTAATATACATCCTACAAACTTGATTACTTTGAGGAATCTAATTAGGTTCGTGACCAGCCTGCCTACCGCCTAGACTCGGCCCGCCTGGCCAATTTTTAACAACATGAGAACTACCCTCACATTTGGGTTGGGTATGTCTCACAAATAAATTTTGAATGTCCTTCTGTTTTAGACACGTTACCGCCCTTTCCCCGACGGCACGACGTGGGTTGACTAGGCAGTCACGCTCGTGACATTTCGTGACATATGTCACGACTCACCTTAAACTCGTTCCCCAGCCCTCGTTCACAAACATTCTGGTTGTCAAAATCATCAAGCATACTCAGGCCACATATAGAACCATTCCCAGCCCAAATGGAACCCTCCATTTCAGCGCTGTTCAAAAGGGCTCGAGCCGTTGGCTTAGCTGGCTTGGGAACGGCTTTAAGTTTAGGCTTGCCTTGATCAGCTAGCCAAGCCAAGCCGAGCTGCGGCAACACTAAGCCGGCCAGCATTCTAGCTGGCCGGTCAACGCATGCTTTCCTCGCTCTTGCTGAGCTGCGCACGCTGAGTCACTGTTTGTGTCCAACAAAATGGTTGGACTCATATATTCTGTCACTGTATGGAATAATAATTTAAAGCAAACTTAATTATATTGGAAAATCTACACTCCAACAGGATCTGGGAAGTCAGGAGGTCATTCTTAGTATATAAATGCACATTATGTATTGAATATAATTATCCAACAATGCAGGGAATGTGTACGAGCACAAACAACAGCTTCCTACTGTCCCAAGCCTCCTTGGGAGCTCAGTATGATCTTATGGCTTACCCGGATAATCAGGGAGAAAAAACCTTTGATTTCATCGACTAAGTTGACTTGAGTTCGACTTCAAGTCGAGTTGAGTTGATCCAGTTCGACTCGACTCGGCGGTTGAGTCGAGTCGAGCGACTTGGATCGACTCGACTCCCAAACGACTCGACTTTTGAGTCACGGCAACATTAGACTGCACAAAGGCTATGAAACCGACGTTGAGCCAAGTGACAATTAATTCAAAATGGTCCCTCGACCGGTTTTCATTTGGGTAGAAAATATAATCGGGATTCACGGATCCAATCAATGGGAAGAGCTCAGGAGGCAACAGAATGATGAAGAAGATCAGGTTAGAGAGAGTACTGTCAAGATAGGTGAGATGCGTCGGAACAAATTGGACATGTTCTTACGAGATCCGGTGAAGCTGAAATGGGCCTGCATAATACTGGAGGAGGGACTGAGCCAGACTGATCTGATTGTTCAAAGTGCCAACACAGAAATTGCCAGAACGGTCGGGATTATTGAGGAAGTCCCCAAACGATGCATGATGCGAGAGAATTTCATGTTTATCACCCTGTGGTATGTTGAGCAAAGAATGGAGGGCCCTGAGTATTAACCGAGTTTCGCCTTGTGCAAGCCCAAACAGTTTATCAATGTCATCGGTCGTCAGGCGGAACTCGAAGTGGACGAGCGCGCACATGACTGGAATGAGCTCTGATTGCCTCGGAGCAGAACAAAGGATGGTCATGTAAAGCTGGTCAAGTGCATCATATGCTGACTCAGATCCCAGGCCGTTTGTGTTTTTTGAACCACCTCAAGTCGCACTGTCGGCCGGAAGTTCTCATCCCCAATGAATTTGATGATTGTGGATGCATAGATGAAATAACCGGAGGACTTCCGAACCAGCTTTTCCAACACACTGGGCTCGGGCCATGGTGACGGGATCTTTACCATGGTGGGATGGTCACGATGGATTCGCGAGAACTCATTGCAGAGATACTTGCGAACATCGTGAAAAGATTGCTCTACATTGAAAGAGCGGTAGCAGGAACATGACGAGTCAAGTGCCTGGCGGATCTGTGGTTCCGGACGACTGGCAACCATAAACCGAAGGAAGAGTGGATGATTGAGGGACAGGCTCTGGATTGTGTGCAGAATTTCTCCTTGAACACTGGACCCATCGCATTCGTCGAGGCCATCGATGGTGGGAGTCGGGCAGCGGACCTCCGCCGACTGCAACTTGGCGGTGGTGACGTCCCGCCTCAAAGTCACTGTCCGGGATAAGTCAAAGAGGAACCGTGAATTCGGACCGACATACTCATTGCCATGCACATTATTATGCATGGTCAAGTGTCCGACTGAGATATCGAAACTCAAGCTCGGGCCCATGCCATGGCCTCCGGATCCACCTGTCCCGTTTCCGTGGCCATCCCCACCGGATCCTCCTTGACCTCCTGCAAAAGAATGAGTAACGGGAATGGGCGCTCGGAATCTTCGTATTGCACCGCTGATGTGGTTGACCATTGTCTGACGGCCGTTGGCCCCGGCTTGGGCAACCCTGGATCGATGACGATCTGCAGGCATTGAGGTCGTTTAGAGACGTAGATGAGAGAAGACAGGAAGAAGGAATACAGTTTGACGCGGCTCCGCCGGTGCCACGTGTAGTGTAGTGAGGCTGGGCAAAATATTCGCACGTCAACCTTGGCGATTCCGTGTTGTAGTTCCGACTCCATTGATAGTAATATGAATTGAATCAATGGACGGACGTGAAGGAGCAAAATACATTCGCCAATCAAACCGTTACGATAAATGATATTGGAGATCATGAGGATCCCCGAGCGTAGCGGTGTTAGGTCCCTGCGTAGAGGAAAGCGTCGGGAAAATGATCGAGGCAGCCATCACCATCCCATAACGTGAGTTGCGATGAGGAATGAAGACAATCGCCGATGCTAGAGATCCAGATCTCCGGGCTCAAAGAGAAATTCCGCAAATTTCCCAAACTAATGCCTTTTTGAACTGTTTGCGTCAAGAAATAGGGTATGCATTTCAAATCTAAAAAATATTCGGTCCTAGCGGCGGTTATCTATGGACAGAAGGGGCTCACACATAAACAGCTGCGTGAATGGCGGGAGACGGTACATAGTCTAGAGATACAAAAAGTGTTACATTATCGGAGTACGACTCCATTCGGAAGGATCTCACACCGAGAGTTAATTTCAACCTGTCGCCATTCAGCGCAAGTCAAAGAGTGGAGTGATTGCAGTGCGAGCGCGAAAAACGAAAAAATAAACGGGGCGATCGATGATTTATCCGTACTTTGAATCTGAATCTGGGAATGTCGAGCTCACGGACGACTCTGGGCTGTCGAGTCAGATGCACCGATAACAAGCGGAAGATCTGACCAAAAAATATTCAGCAAAACGAAAATAGGCGCTGAACTTGCTCATTCAAGGTGCCCATCTTGACCCTCGCCCAATTACCCTGTTTCCGAACCCGTCGAAACAAACAACAATCTCAATACCGAAAATGTATCACACCAAACAAATTGTTGCTCAGCTGAAAAATTGATTCCTGAATAATTATGGATATTCGCGCTGAGCGTCGTGCTAAATGCCAGGGCTTATCTTACAGTTGGATTTATTCCGTCATTATCCTGAGTCGCCTTCCGTCCCCGCCGCGAATAAGTCGATAACTTACGCGCACAGACAAATGGCTCAGTGTCAGGAACAAGCATTACAGGAACGAGCATTGCGTAGTATGGTATCGCATTGGCGGCCTCTTCTCTCCCTCCCAGACCGATCTAATACCTTTATCACGCGTATGAATCGGATGCTGCGATTACTGTAATAATGATCTGTCCGTATGCATGGTGCGCAGATCGGGGATCCACCACACGCCCTTGAAGCCCTCGAGGACACTCGCTGTTCTCGTCGTTCGCAGACAACAAGTAAATGTCTGAATCTCATACGAAGCACCGGGCGGCTGGAGGAGGGACGCGACGCTGCATAGAAAGAGACGCCGTGGTGAGACCAGGAACGGGATTGTGGGCGGGGAGGAGATAGGAAGCGATGGGAAAGGAAGCGAGAGGATGGGACACCGCACCTTGCCCTAACATGGAGACGAGGCAAGACCTGCGCTCGCAGCGGAACGCGCGCGACGTCGGTGGGTGACCAAATCAGAGGAGGTCGAGTCCGCATCGCGCTCCAAGATCGTGCGCTTCTGCAGCGGTATCGCCGGTAGTGTTCGGCACAAACACAAGCTCCTCAAATACGGGTGAGGGCGGTTAAGGGACTGCAAGCACGCACAGAATACAAGGGAAAAACAACAAAAATTACGCACCGTGCCCAAACTCCATGACGAGCGCCTTCGCTTTCGTCCCTCACTATGGTAGGCGAGACGGTCGAGCTTCAATTTCGGTTTTCAGTATTTGGTTTTGAGTGTTCGGATCGATGGTCGCGGTTCCCGATCCGGAAATGTTAGCTCACGGCGCGATCACATGCCACCCCCGGGTCGCACCTTCCTCTCTGTTCTGCTTACTACCTTACACTTATCTACATCTTCATTGTTACTGCTAACACACTATTCCCCACTTCACACATTATTCCTCATTGCTGTTTGTAATCCAGGATCCTGCAGTTGCATTCAATGATCTGGCATTCAATGACACTTGCATGCCTTATAGATGACTCTAGCATGGCCAGCTCCTGCCTAAACCTGGCCACTGGAATATTACTCAAAATAAAAGGGGTTTTGCATATGTGAGCAGCACCCCAGGGTGCCAAATAGAATTGTTGCAAGTCCATATAGAGCTCTTCTCAGTACCTTGGTGAAATATTTTCAGACTGATTCAGTACAGCAATACTCTGAAAATGAATGTGCATCCCTGGACAAGAAGTGGGCAATAAGTGAGGTGGTGGTCAATGATTCTTTCACATAGGGGGCTCATTATATCATGCGGCGCCGTGCCGCCCCGTGAATTGCCTAGAGTGAAAAGGGCGTCAAATTTATAGGCAGCGCCCCGAGACACCGAATAGAATCACCCTTTCAGAAATGTAGAGCAGTGCAAAGTCTGTCCACAGGCTCCGAGGCGGCATATCCGCCATGCAGCATCGAAATTGCAAAGTATATCAACAATTGTAGTACATGCTACCTCTACTGCCACCAGGTTTTTGCCTCAACTTCTTTTTGGCGGTGCATAAAACGCAAATACAGGATCCTGGATTACAAACAGCAACGAGGAATAGTGTGTGAAGTGGGTCGGTAGTAACAAAGACAATTTCGATAAGTGTAATGTAAGGTAGCACGCAGAACAGAGAGGAAGGCGCGACCTGGGGGGCAGCATGTGATCGCGCCGTGAGCTAACATTTCCAGATCGGGAACCGCGACCATCGATCCGAACACTCAAAACCAAATACTGAAAACCGAAATTGAAGCTCGACCGTCTCGCCTACCGTACCCTCACTCTCGTGTCTGTCTCCGCGATGCATTATCTTCTGTCGAGGTAGGCCGAAAAGCTGAAAATGAATTTAGGTGGGATTGCGCATGAACGGGAGCGGGCATGGCTTAATCGTGCGTCCTGAGACAATGCCCCGCAGCGCAAGGAGGGACTTCTATATCGAGTAAGCAACGCGACGAGAAGGAGAAAGGACATGCACGGAAACAGGAACGGAAATGCAAAAGAGGAAGCGCCGGGGTGAATGCGTCAACGCAGCGCGGAATAGCTCTCCGCGAACTGCACCTTCGTGTTTAGCCATAACTGCGTGCACAGGAGGAAAGGGCTAGGAAAGTCAACACAGCGACAAGACGATTCGTCGGGCGAGCTAAAAGAGAAGAGTCGAGAGCGGACTGCTTACGCGAGAGGGTATGCGCCGTGCGCATGAGCAGCGCGCCACAGAGGCGGATGCTGCCTTGACACCGATTGCGCACTCTAGTTTTCGGATACATCGCCGCCAACGTGAACGTGGAGGAGAGAGACTAGGCAAGGGACGACGAGAAGAGCACAAAGCGGGCTGGCACCGGGCCATGCTGGGGCAAAACGTAGTACTATACTATCTGGTAGCGAAAGGTCAAGTGCAGCATGCGAGGGGTCGTCGGCTTCGGATCAAACGCCTAGCCTAGAGTAGGCTCGGAGGCCAAGAGCACAATCGCGCGCAGCAAGGGCGACATAACTCGACCATGACGGTGGTGAAGAGCAAAGCGCTGGACGTGATGACGCCGGACATCAGCGGATCTATCACGGATCATGCACTGCCACACTTCCCTTGCTCCGAGCTTCCATCTCGCTCTCGCCTCCGCGGGCGCTCGACGAGGCGACAGACAGTCTTCTCCATCTTCGGGCTGGAGTCGAAATTCACGCAACGCATGACACTCTGAAGACTGACTGGATGGCTCCCAACACTGATGAGCGCTCTTTGTTCTGCGCTAGGAAGACTCCAGTGTCTCGCGCGCAGAGACGCCGACGCCATCTTTCTCGTTCTGCTGTGCCCATGTCGTGGATGGGATCCAACCCACTCCCGCGGGCTATTTCTTTCTCCCGAGCTGGTGTCCCACCTCGTGCGTGGAGTCGCCTTTCATCCTGCATCAAAATAACTGGCACCGTGCATTCAACTCACTCGACCTTGAACATCACCTGTACCCTTCACCCTCGCGCTTCCACCTTCGTTCGTACCTCGGTCCGTGCGCGTCCAGCCACTGCATCGTGCCGCCACCTGCTCGCCTCGCCGACTCCATATATCCCAACGGCGTCCCCACGTTCGTCTCCTGTGTGGTTCTGCTCGCCGCTGCCGATGCCATGGCTCTGCACAACACAAATCCATACCCTCTGGAACACCGCCAACCTATCCCTTCCCATCCTCTCGTTGGCGCTTTGTTTTCTTGGTGAATGCTCCTGTTCACGCGCTGGCGCAGTTTCGTTATATTGCACGTTCCCCCGGTCAACCACGCTCTGATCGTGCCCACCTATGCTCGATCTCGTATGTTATCATTAATGGTCGAACCTCCAATATTGTGACTCTTCGGCCTCGCTTCCTCTTCGTCTCACGCTCGAAACCCTTTGTCCGTTCGTTCGTTCGCAATGCCACGATGTCCATACTCATCCCAAAACGCAAAGCCGAACCTCACCGCGCGCCCACTTCGAATTCCTCATCACAATCGCAGTTCCTCGCGTGGTTTCTCTTCGTCGTTGCGTGCTTCCTCTTCCTCGCGCCTCACTGCGTTAAACCCGACCGGAGAGGAGCCAAAATCTAGGCGCATCCAGGCGCCGGCTTGACATGTCTAGGCACTGCTTTACGTCAAGACATGTCAAGCCATGGCCATATCTAGCTGCCAAGCCGGATTGCCGTTTAGGCCCACTGAGGCGCTATGGCGACCGCCTAGACTGTGGGAAGTTTACATACCGTGATGCGCCTCGACACAGAGTAGGCTAGGTGGACCCTTCCATCACTTGTGCTATGGTTGGCTCTCTATCCGAAGTTGAGGCCACTTTTTTTATATCATTATGTTCAGGTATGGGTGAGTAATCTGAATTTCACACAATTTTGGCATCCTGAATCGAATTGCAAACCAATCACCGCCTAGAAGTGTCAAGACAGCCATCGGCTAAACTGCCGATGTCTAGCCGCCTAGCCAACGGGCATGTCTAACCGGCCCTTAAACGCAGTGCCTCGCTCGTTACTCGCGCGTGTTGCTCCTCTCTTGCGCTTGTTCATCGTCCACTCCCTCGTGTGGTCGTGGCGGTGCCCCCGTTTCTTTCGCTTTCGTCGGCGCCCGTGTTGTTCTTACCCTGCACGGTGAACTCGAAAGCTTCAACTCTCTCGTCAGGCAACGGTTTTACTTCGAGCTTCGGTCAAGCGCAGATCTTACAGTAAGATTAACAGTGCACCAAGTGCTATGTTTGCTCTCGCGCGCGCTTCGCCCCCGCCACTGCTACAAGGGAAACAGTTCAGCGTTGCGCTAAGCATCGACGAATAAGAATTGATTTCTTCTCGATTCCATAGAGCACATAAAGAAGCCTACCGTCCTGCAATATGCAATTGTTGTACATCCACATTTTAAGAGGAACTTTCGCCTAGTCGCTGCTTGCTTTCGCATGAGCAAAGTATTTATATTCCGCGAATCGAAAATGTGTCGACAATGGCCACTCGGTCGGGCACGGGAGGTCAATGGGAGAGACTAGTCAACAGGCTGAAGCGGTGGGTTACACTGCGGGCACCAGCAGCAGCGCATGTAGTGACTCGCATCTGCAGAACATGCACGGCTTACTGGTGTCGCGCTGAAATACGCGCCGTAACGGTGCTGAGCACGGACATCGTGCTGTATTATGACATATCCCGTCAACACACTGCACCACCGATCATGCAACGTTTCGATGCGAAGATTGCGGTTGAATATGGCTGCACTTTGCAAGGCTTCGGATTTTGTGCCCGAATTAAATGCGCCTGCCGTGCGAATAAAAAGACGTCATGTCGCGTCGCTAGCAAGAGACAAGACCAGTTTTGAATATATTTTGTCCGAAAAGAACCGGGTTGGGAACGCATCCAGCATTACTTCTGATGTCTGTTCTTAGTCCATCATCTCCCAGCACGGCAGAGAAGCAACCAGGGAATAGCATCTGCGCACGCGCGCTTTGAATTCGAAGGATTTGGTTTGTCCATGCAGCTAGATGGCAGGCCACTGCTCAGAACTTAGGGGCGCGAGCCAGACCAAAAGATCCATGAGTCCAAGAAAGAATAATCCGAGTGGTTAGGTTGATGCAGCTTTGTCATGGATATCCTACCTTTTGGTAGATATTCACAAATATATGCCTTTTCATACTCTACAGCGTACGCAGAAGCAGCCTTCCTGGTTCTGAGTCAAGGACAATTCTTCCATCAAACCAGTGATTCAATCTCGGGCATTTCGGTCATGTCCAACGGACCCAAAGGGAACATTCTCCAATGTTCCTCGAAATTCCTAGGACTCCGTACGAGTCAGATCCAGTCATAGACACAATAATAGGACAGTGTAAAAGGACATTCCGTAGACAAATTAGGTATCTTTTGCTTAACCTCTACTTCAATCTATCTAGTTTGACCACCAAACTCCTGTGTGATCGTAAGTCACATCTCACCCAACATTCTTGGCGTGTAACAGCTCTTGAGCGCTCAGAACTTCTCACAGCTTCAGTGTCTGGTCTGAAATTAGTGGTAGTTACGGTGTTGTACTTGACTGGTTTGAGCTCGGGTTGACGAACCAACATTTGACTAACGATTCTCACTCCACTCAAATACCGAGAACAGCTCATTTCTGTTACAACCTCAGGGCTGAACAGAGAGAAGGAGAAAGCGAAGGGCGAGGGACATCCAGCAAGCGGGAAAGACGAGTGATGTGAACCGAACAATATACAGTATAAGAATGGCACCTGTCATTTGAGTAATTGGCGTGGTTTATTGGAAACAGGGTGAGTGAATAAGTAATGTATATTGAGATTCATATCCAAAAATTTTGAGTCTACAACATGATTTTAAGGCTATCGGGGAGCTGTAGCCTTCGGCTTATTATCATAAAATTGTGATATGTGACACGATTATGCCGGTCTGTTTCCTCAACGAACGTTTGCACGCACACCCTTTTGGATAAATATCATTATTCAATCTGGTCCCGAACTTTGAAATCTTCTCATTGTCATATGAGTATCCTCGGCGCATTGATCAGAGCAATAGCCAGCAACATGTCCTGCCATTGCCTGTAGGAAGGAGATATGCGGTTACAACCAAGGTACAACCGTGCTCGTCGCGGGGGGGTCTTCGGTGACGGCAGCAAGAGGATGTTTCAGGTCGTCAGGGAAGTGTAGGCGCGTTATTGTTTCATTCCAGTGTTTAACATGCCTCCTCCAGTCGTCCTCCCACCTTTGATGATCCCGTGCAGCTCGAGCGGTATCTCCCCTGTCTTCTGGTCCTCTCGCATTCTCCAAGAATGTGAAGGGTTCCACTAGAGGATCTGGGAAAGACTAGGCGAAACAAACGACGAAGCTGTTGTCAATAAGTTTCTCTTGCAAACATTACGTGCCTCACCTCAAGCCACTTGGATACGTGGTAGATGAAAGATTGTGCAGTCTCGGACTCCAGAGTACATACGAGGTCGGATGTAATGGACCCCAGTTCGCGATAAAGCACAGGGCAGGGAGGTGATAGTCTGACGACAAATGGAAGTACGCACTTCCTGCTTGCCATCGTGAGTACACTGTCTGTTTGAACGGGTTATGGGCACGAACCAGTATATTTCGTCTGGAGGACTGTCAACACAGCCTTCGACAACTCTATGAATCGATCTCAATGCCAGGTCCCGAGATGCCCACTGGTACCGGGGAAATTCGCCCAGAGACAACATCTGGGGCTCAACACTGCTCGCGTCAGTGATCGTGCGAGGGCCACAGATAATGGTTCTGAGCTCCTCCCATGTTATGTCGAGTAGGACAATGGCTGGTTGAAGCAGGCGCCCGAAGGATGAAAGGCCGACAAATACCATCGCCACGAGGACTTGAGGAAGTTTGGGATTGCGTGAAGCAATATCAGTACGCTTCGCGGATATCATCCGAAACATTCTTCCATGAGCAATGGCTTCATCGAAAGAGAACATGTCCGTGTAACCCTCCCAGAGTGCGATAACGTCTGGGGGCGCAGGTATTCGCTAAATTCGTGTCAGATTCGGTCAATTCTTGGGGAAACGCGACTAACTTCAAGCCAGGATAGCATGCCTCTGGGATTAGCTCTGTCAGATGTGAAAACAAACTCAGGACCCACCCGTCCAATGGAAGTACAAAGCTCAGCCGAGGGAGGCAAGAAAATGATAAAAGGTATCAAGTTCCTTGAGAGAGTATATTCGGATCGGGTGAGGGAATACCCCCCGAGTCTTTCTGTCGCCGCGGCCCACACAAATCTCGAGAACGGAGCGAGCAAGCTTCATCCTGCGGTCTAAGCCATCGACAGAGAACATCTGAGAGCGACAGGCGTTGTTGAGAAAATCGAGAAACGATGCATGGTGCGAAGAAATGGTTCCATAGTCGTGGTCCGGTACATTAAGCACTGAATGCAGGCCTTGCAGTAGTAATTGCGCTTCTCCATCTGCCAGCCCGAAGAGCAGGTCAATTTCTCTAGCTCCCACATCGAGGTGGACAATAGCACAGAGGATCGGGATGAGCTCAGACTGCCTCGGAGAAGAACAAAGAACAGTCATATAGAGCTGGTCAAGGGCATCGAAAGCTGATCCAGATCCCGTGCTGTTCTCGTGTAGAACAAGTGTTAGTCGCTGAGTTGGCCGGTAGTTTTTGTCATCAATGAATTTGATGATCGTGGAAGCATAGATGAAGTAGCCAGAAGACTTCTGTACGAGGTGCTCCAATATTTCCAGCGAAGGCCATGGTAATGGGATATGTGTCATGGTGCGATGTTCGTGATGGATTCGCGCAAACTCATCGCGGAGATATTTGCGGACATCATCAGCACACTGCTCCACATTGAATGAGCAGTGGCTATCGGAGGAGAGCGGCGATTTGATCATTTCATGGATATGAGGTTCCGGGCGACTGGCAACGATGAACCGGAAAGGAATGCGGGGCTGGGAGGCGGCGATTCGAATGACACGAAGTATTTCTTGTTGCACGTCGCGCCCCTCGCACTCATCGAGGCCATCGATGATAATTGTGACAGGATCCCGATATTTGTGCGAAAAACAAGGCTCGGAGATGAGCTGCTGCATCTGCGTTGCCATGGATCGTGTCATGATAGATGGATTCTTTTCCACTACTCCGGAAATCGAGATCCGCAGGGATTCAACGTTGAGGGCGAGCTGATAAGCGATCGTTGCAAAGAGCGTCTTCGAATTACCGCGCGTAGTATGGCCACGTTTGAAGAAGAAACAACCACCCAGTCTCTGGACCACCTGGAGTTCGCCCGCAAGAGTTTGCATGACGGCAGATTTACCTGCGCCTGCCGGACCATAGAACCAAAGAACGGTGGTTCTTGGATTTGAGTCCAAAGCCCATTCGCGCAGATCCTGGAGCATTTGGGTCCGCGTCTCGGGATGACATTTGGGTTGTGAGAAGCTGTCCGCGGAGTCGTGAATAGCCTCTAACGCCACGGTGCGGTGCAACATCTCAATTCCTGCGAGAAATCTTCAATGCCGAGCGAAAATTATCTGAAGGTGTGCGACGTACCTCTGTCGCCGTGCTGCATATTATTCATGGTAAAGTTTCCTCGCGGTCGGATATCGAAATTCACACTGGGACCCATTCCGTCACCTCCAGTCCCACCTCTGCCGTTCGCGTGACCCTCTCCTCCCGCCCCTCCCCTACCCCCTGCGAAGATTCAATTGTCAGAGTCAACTGTCGAGAGTTCCAGATCCCGCACCATTGATGTAATTATTCATCATCTGCACGTCGGGACGCATAATGGCGCTGAGGGCAAGAGAGTGAGTGAAGCCTCCGTCAAGAGCGGGAGGACATGTAGAAGGACGAGGCAGTGTACCAGCCTTAAGCGCTGGACAGCCTCCATCTTCGCACGTTGAAGGGCCCGCAGAGCTGTTGTGATCATGCCATGAGTGGAGCAAACGAGAAAGAATAAAAAAAAAACGAGGCGTTCGACAGCCTCCGCTTCGCACGTAGAAACGCCTGCACAGCTGTTCTATTCCTGATATAGAAAAAACTGAAGGGAAATGCAGGGGGAAATAGGGGGGAAAGATGTGAACACCGGCAAATGCGTCTGAACTCTGCTCGGGCGGTGGAGCACGGGTGAAGGCGACATGGCTACGAAAGACAGCGAACCCCTAAGCGCGCGAGAAGTTTATGAACAACTAACTCAGAACTGTGGGCTCGCCTAGATTCTGAAGACACGTTTACCGTGCGAGGTGCTGCGGCCTCGATACAGTACTGCTGAAAGGCCGCGTATGTGGCCCCAGACGCATCATGAAACGGATCGTTTAACCCAGCGTGTCATTGAGTTTCTCGACTGTCAGTGTCGTACGCGATCCAAGTACTTGCGTCGTCTCGTTTGAACCGTCGAGAAAAAAAAAAAAGAATGGCACAGATGGAGAGAACCAAATTCTTTGGGGTCCACAACAGCGGACAGGAACACGCAAGTTAATTGTCTGAGGAAGAAAGAAGCCGAAAGTCATACCCATTATATGGGCGAAGTCGCATACAAGAACCGAAATCCTCATGAGTATTTGGAAATGAAGCATTCCAATATGGTATTGTATGGGCAACCGAGTCGAGTGGGAATAGAGAGGTTGCGGTGAGCCACCAGAGCCACCAGGAGCCACCTGGTGGCTCTAACGGCATGCGGTGTGGAGTGGCTACCGCATTTGGTGGCTCCGCTGGTGGCTAAACGGATGACGTCAAACCACTTCTTCTTCATCTTCACGTATTTGAGACTCCAAGAGAGCTCACTGCATGAGAGACGAGGTGAGAGTAGTATACAGAACACGCTGAAAACACGAGTGACGGAGCCACCTGCCCAGCAGTAGCCACTCCGCACCGCATGCCATCAGAGCCACCGGGTGGCTCCCGGTGGCTCGCCGCAACCTCTCTAATACAAAAATGAAAACGTATATGCCCTTCTTTTCCGGTGTCAGTGTCCTGCACATTGCTTCTTCGACAACCACAGCGAGATATTCGATTCACCGACTGGATAATATGATATCCACCCAACCAACCTCCGAGCGAGAGAAGTAATTGACGACAGGGTCGCTTCGCACGAGAATTAAAATTAAAATCAATTCACGAGTAAATATGAATCGTAGACATCTGCCCCGGCTGATTCAGCTATCTCATTCCATCCTGAGCCTGGGGTGCAACTCTGTGGACCTGGTTCCATCGAGACGGTGGGGATCTGAGTGTCACGGAGAGGGAGAGGGAAAGCACATCAATCGCACCAGCAAACTTGAAGACAACAGCCGCGAAGATATGCTTGACGCACCGCGCGCTGTAGCACATGTGAGAAGTCGACGGAGCCATACGAGGTGCTTGTGGCTTCCGGAATCAACGGCTGGTTGAGCTAGCTTCGACGGTTGCGCCTGCACGAGAGGTGTAGCGCACAGGAGGGAAATCGGTCCTGATAAGTATATGGACCAATGAACGGATCAGCCCAACAGATGTAACATCGGGCATACTGCGTATTAATACTATGACGAGCGCACGCCTGCGTATGTGCCAGTGCGGGTGGGTCGGGGCGGCGAGGCACAGGGTTGCACCACGGAGACTAGGGGTTTGTGTCAGAATTTGGGATGCAAGTCTGGAGGAAGATGCAAGAGATGCGCGAAGGAAAGGAGCGAAGGGAAAGGGGAAGGGGAAGGAAACGAACGTTGCGAAGACATGAGGTCAAAGGGAAACTCACTGCATTCAACATCGGCGCGGTGAAAACTTGGCTTTCATTCTTCTGCATGGACACATTCGACAGGATAAACACTCGAAGAATACAAAAGAGGAGTAGAATGAGGTATGCGAATCGCACTTCGGGTCTAAGGTCAACCACAGGTCGGGATTCGGCTACTCGGAGTGAGTCGGTCCTGCTGGACGCAAAGAAAGGGAGATTGCATGACATGCGCAGGCGCAGACTTCACGTCCATCCAACGCACCCTTCCTACCCAAATCCAACCCCTGTCCATGATCCATGCTCCATTCCCGGCCGTCATGCGCAATTCTGCATAAAATTCGTCGTCCAGGGGCAATGCGGGCGGCGAGGCAACAGGACACGAACACACTGTGTGATGTCTCAGCGTCGACTTGAGAAGGGTAGAATAAAGAACGGCGAAGAGCGAGAGACAAATAGTGTTTGTGAACCACAATGCCAAAACAGCACTGCGAACGAGTACATCGTCATCGACGGCATTGCCATTTACCTAGTGTGCCAGCGAACAGAACAGGAGGCTGCCGCACCAAACCGAATCGACGAGATGAAAGGAGGCACTGCCGCACTGACGAGCCTCACGAGGAGCAAGCCATGTCAAACCAACAAGCCAGATTTAGCCGAGCCGGAGTGAAGCGCGACACCATTTCTCGAAGGAGGACGACTGGTCGTTTCCGAGTTTGTGGTCAGGAGCAGGCGCCGACAAGGGTATACCGGGCCGTGATTGCCGGACCGGTGGGTGGGTGGTTGGTTCGGCCGTGAGGCCGAAATTTTTTTTCCGGGAACCATCCATTTTTCGGTCGGAAACAGCTCCTGCAGCACCATTGATGTTCCAAAAACCTCCCTAGCAAGGATTCATGCATTGTGAGGCATGTTGAGCACAAAATATTGAGCGCCCATGTTGGGTTCTGTTTGGCAAGCCGGCGGGCACTTGGCGTGCACAGCCCCGCATTTAGCGAGGTTCCTGGTAATGTACCTTCAATGTACCTGTACCTGACGGACAGAATGGCTCCTAATTGTTGTGGGTAGTACTTTATATTGTGTGAAATACGAGTAGACCCCCCCATGCGTTTGCAACGGGTTCACTGCTGATATTGGGATTATATTCTTTGATTCCAACTCGATTTCAACACAAACGCAGAAATCATACGAAAATCTGTTAATCATTTCTTTGCGGGCGCGGCACTGTTCGAGGACGTAACGAATGAATTCCGTGGGTGAAAAGAAGACTATTTTAACTCACGCTGACCGGAATGACAGCATGAAACCGACGTCGAATGGAAGAAGGACGAGACGACCTTGGGAAAAGCCACATGCCCGAAATGCGGGACTCTTTTGCGGTACGGCACGGCAGGGGTAGCCAATCTCGTGAAAACCCACGAAAACAAGCAATCGTGCTTGGACGCGAAGGCAAAACGAGACAGGGAGAAGGCTCGGCGCAAAGACGGAAACATGCTATCTTTTTTCAAGAAGGCACCACTCCCACAGCACGTCCCATCTACAGTCGATGCGCCGCGTCCTGTCGCTTCGGGATCGTCCGGTCCAAAACACAATCCTGCCAAGATCACCCCGCAAAGTCCTGTGGCGCCTCTCCTATCTACATCCGTACCATCTTCCCACATAATCCGGCTTCTGAATCAGTTCCGAGGCAATGTCGTACTCTTACCATCGACAGTTCCAACAGCCGATGATACAAATCCACTCTCAGCATTCTCTAGCGAACCCGCGACATATGTTGATGCGAAGACCAAGCGTGGAGAACTCTGGGAGGCCCTGGCTCCGGTTTTTCACGGAGTCTTTGATTATGGTGGGACTCAGGACGCACGGATTGCCCTTGTCCAGCGTGGTCCCTTGGGTCTACATGGGCTGTTACGGTTTCTAGAATACTTCATCGTCGAGCGAGGGTTGGAAGGTGCAATGATAGAGCTGAAAATTGAGCAGATGATTGAAGCGGTGCAATTCGTGTGCGTAGCTCAATATCCTTGTCATTTACGATTAAATGACGCGTTTACAGGCTCAAAAGTAACGGAATAACTGGACTTGATCTGGTTGACACACCTGTAGATCACCGGGCGCTCGATATCATTGACGTCGATGCCGTCGTGGAATCTGTGTCCCTCTCGGACGCGGCTCAGTCACAACGACATGCAGGATCAAAATCTGTTCAACCATGCGCGGGCTTCCTTTACCCGTTCGGTGGATCAGCCAGAACTGCGGGCTCTGATTATCCGTATGGGTTACATGCTGCCCTTCCCCTTCCTTGGACATACACAAGTACCGTGGAAGGAACACTCACTCTGCGATCTACAAACTGTCGGAAAACTGCCGAATCTGGACGTTTGAACTGTGCGGCATGCGCAGAGCTTCCCCGGAATACGATACTGGCAGGAATACTGGATCGTGCCAAATATGGCACAGCAGAAAACTCGAACTACGCCTATCACACATTTGCGGGCCTTGTCGAAATTATTAGACGCAAAAACAAGCGCATTGAAGAGCTCCGGGTGCGGGCATTGAATTCTGCAAAGCGCATCGCAGTACAGGCCCGCGCCCTCTCCGATCACAAACGCTTCCTTCGGGCGATTGGAAGCGGGAACGTCGAGAATGTCGATCGGTTGGTTCGGGTGCAATTGGGACGAAGGCAGGGGATTCGCGGTCTGCTGGCGACCTATGACCAAGCGGCCAAAGGCTTCTATCATCCAAAAAGTTACACAGAAGAGGACCACTTGCGTGGCGTACTCATATGGCGAATGGCAGGCAACCGGGTCGCAGATTTTGCCCATCGCGCATTTGGAACCCCGAGCAGAACCACGCTCGGTAAAAATACCACTGTTCCCCCCATCATTCCATCGCCCGGAAAGCCCGCTAGCGAAGAGGTGGCTAAAAATGTCAGTGCTTGTTTCCAGGGACTCGCCGATGTCCTCGCAGATCGCAAACCCAGGCACGCTGTTCTTATGTTCGATGAAATTAGCACGGAGCGGCGTGTTCGGTGGGACTCGAAGACCAATAACTTTTTGGGTGTCTGTCGGGAACATGCGCACAAAATTAGTTTACAGTTCAACTCGGAGCAGGATTTGGAAGAACTTTTCCGGTGCAAGGACGCCGATGAAGTGCATTTCGCAGGCGAGGTGATTATTTATTTCCTCGAATTTTCGGTGGTCTAATGTTCGAAAATAGGCGACTGTCGCGGCTATTGGTGTGCTGGACGACCACACACGACTGTATGCAGCACGCCCCATCCTGATTTCGGGGGATTGCAAGAAAGAATCTGGAGTTGAGCACCTCCACAGTGTTTTAGAACCGACAATCGAGGGGATAAACAGCAGACGGGATCTCACTGGATTGCGCATCATTTCAGTGGCCTCAGATGGGGGAAACCCGACGCGGAAAGGCCTTTGTCGAACTGACCTTCCGCCATAAATTGTCACCCGACTCGCCCATTTACCCTTTGCTCAAAGACTTGCCGTTGATGAACTTCTGGGTTGGCGACGATGATTTAACGGCTGACAAAGATCACAAACACGTTTTCAAGCGTGGTCGAAACCGGTTAATACGCTTGCGTGGGACAATGGTCTTTGGTGTTCAAATCACACCAACCATCATCCGTGTTCATTTGCAGGCTACTGGTTCATCGGCAGCGCATATCAACTCGGTTCTGCGCCCGGACGACAAACAGGACGTCAAATTATCGTTCGAGCTGCTCATGGATCTCTGGGCACTTCCCCCTGCACCCAACACTGCGAGCCCAGGTTTCATGGCGGCTCGAAATGCACTCATCATGCTGGGTTCCCTTTTCTACCACTTGATCTTTCCATATGTTTGCATCGATCTATCACTCTCGGAGCAACTGGAACATCTCAGTGCCGCTGCACATCTGGCCCTCGTTTTATACCGTGATGGCGAGAAAGAGGCAATCCCCACCCTCTTGTACGTGGACATCATGATCATGATCAAGAATGCGTACTTCTGTGTGGCGAAGGCCAAAGTTGATGACCCGCTCGGCAATTTCTGGTTAATTTTGCTTGGAACGGACCGTCTGGAGGAATTATTTGGAATCCTTCGCACGGTGATTGGGAACGACCGTAATCTCGACGTTCTCCAACTCGTTGAGAGAATAACTGGAACCATGGAGATTGCAAACATATTGGCGATGTACCCGCATTGGGATAGAGCACCGCGGCGCCTCAAACTGCCTGCGCTCTCCCGTGACTCGAAAGTGTTGCCAGACCGCACAGATCACATTAAACCACCATCTTGGCGTGCCGATACTTGTGTCGCGAACGTCACACCGCTTACATCTTGGAATCGCGGCCGTCGCATGGTAGTGGAGGAGTTCCCTTCCCTCGTCGAGCATTTTAAAGCTCTTGACGATGCTTACAATATTGACATTCTCGCACCACTGGGCGAGTTCCTCATAAACAAGGAGCTGGACGAGGATGACAACGAGAATGACGATGACGAGGAAGTTCCAGATCTTGCGCCAACAAAATCACTGGCTACAGATCTCGAGGATGCGGCTGTCGACGAGGACGTTCTGTTGGCATCCTTGGACCCTCCTGCATTCACCAATTTCATCACTGTCAATAATCAGCAGCTGCGCAAAACTCGAGCGTTGGCACAAATGCAAAAGTTCGGTTACAAAGCCAGCTCCACCGATCGACTAAAACGTGTCGCCGACGTTGAACGATACTCTTCGAAAGCAGAAACTTACGGCGGTATTGTCAATGACGATGAGCCCTATATCCTTCTCTCAGAGCCGATTGCCACGCTGATTCGTTGCGATGACAAGCTCTTCGTTGCAATCGGCGAAGTCGCGGATATTCGGCTGCACTCAAAGTCGATAGAGCAGCTGAGCATCGACATTTTACGGGAACGCAAAGTTACTGTATCCTTCCAAATCCTCTCCTTAGTGCCTGCCACCACGGAAGACGACCCCGAGCATAAGCACGACTGGCGTTCAGCTGGAACACTTCGTCCTCTCCTTACTGCTCCTGGGCGCTTGGTTGTCCCAGTGGATCCTGCTTTGTCGACCCGTGTAGCAGGAAAGCCATATTTTTTATTCGACAGCACCATCTTGCAAGCCCTAGGTGCTCAACTTCTGGATGAGGTCACCTTGCAACTCAACAAGCAGATTCCGAAACTTTCACCTACAACAAACTTTCCCTATCGCGAATCAACAGGTATTTCCACAGGATGCCCAAATTATCGCACTCAATTTGATTAACATGTTCATCTAGGGCGCGCATGCTTTGTGTGCGAGGGCGATAACGAGGTCGAAGGTTTAGCTGAATCTGATGCCCATACATGCTGCTACTGTGATCCACCATTCCCTCTCGACATCACTCGTCCTCAGAAGGTTTTGGCTCACACAGGCGCACACATTCTCCATGATTCAAAGATTGACCGTTCTTCCCTACCCTGCGGCTTTTGTGGCCGCCCTGCACCCATGTGTCTTTTCTTCTTGAAAAAAACTCACTCAGCTGGCGAAGGCATGACTGTCAACATGGCCTTGTCGAAGGGCTGTCCAAATTTTGTCAAGGCATTCAAGTACGTGACCGCGGAAAAATCCAGCTCAAAACAATCCCCATGCTCAAATGTCCCGTTGCGCTGTCCCGAGTGCGATTCCACCGAGCCTGCACAATGGAGATACAACCTGAAGTATCATCTCATGCGCGACCATCCTCTCACGCCACTCAAAAAATATGCCCACTTGTGGGGGATTTCCGAGACGGAGAATGACTGGATGCTCGAGGTCTCCAACAAGTCCAATGAAGTCCGCACAACACGCGTCAAAAAGGTGAAATCCTCTTTGATTATCTCTGCTGCCCATAGTTCCAAACCAACAACCATATGAAGTTTGTTTAAACAATTTGCGTCTCAATGCAAAATCAGGTTTATCCATTGATTGATTAACAGTCACTCTAAATACACCATAGTATTGGGGCACATAGAGACAAGTCCTGTTCAACAGTTAATCAACTGATTGTGTTTTGTTAAACAAAAACATTACCCTTCTGTGCTGTGTATGCTTCTGCCTCTTGGACCTGTCCAACTGCTCTGTTAATCCCTGTTCAGTTAATCATGGTTGGTTAATCAGTGTTGTGTTTTGCTTAACAATGGATTACTTACTTTTTGAACAGCCAACTATGGGTCAAGTGCCAACATGACACTTCAGCCGTGACAAATAGACTGCACGGCAGGTTCCGAGTGGCTGAGTTGGTCACGGTGTTGTATGACATTCCAGTCTTTGTCATCGAAATGATGTACCTTGGGTGGCCCACCGGTGGGTCTTCCAGCCCACCCTACCAAACACTGTTCTGATCAACAGTTAAGCAGTGTTGTGATTAACAACTGTTTTGATAAACACTTCAACCTCGAAGTTGTGAACCACAGAAGCAGGAAAGTGATGAAATTTCACCCTGGCATTGACAGATCTGTGGTAAATACAATCAAAGTGCATGAGAGAGGAGGAAGTTGCGAACTAAAGGTGAGGCCGATGTCATTACGTACCTTGATTTTGATCTCCGATTTGGGCCGATCATAACATGTACAGCTGTTGGGCTTCTTGCACAGATCTTTCTATTTCAGAATCTTATGCCTTGCTTTTCTCCAGGCATCAACCAACTGCCATGCTCTCGGACTCAGACTCATTGGCTAACACTCATGAGTTACGATATTACCATCACAGTCTGAAAAAATGAGACAACTTGCAACATTGTCAGTGGATGGACAGTGTCTGTGAAAAAGTTGATTTTGAAAAGTTTATCATCAAAAGATTTTGTTATTTATTAGAGAACAGTGTATATCACTGCTAGAGCTCCCCTACTGAGTGCCGGAAGTGACCAGGTTCATTGGCGCATAAGTACATACCCATTTCATTGGTTGAAACACCTTCAAAGTATCACTTCTGGAGGTGCATCTATGCTTCAAGTGTGCTTCAGAATTTTGGGCTTCTCCAACAATTTAATGTTTTCTTGAAGCACTTTTGAAGCATGTACCCAGTTCACATGTGAAGCACCCACTCTGACTGCCCTTATTGTCGGAGCCTGTGCCATTTGACAATTAGCCCTGCCATATAAATTTTAACCTCCAGTTTTGCAGCCAGTGTTGAACAAGGCCACAGTGTCGCCAGTATTGTGTTCAAGGACACACCCCAGATCAATAGGGGAGCTCAGACCAATTCCTGCTCGATTCTGTCTTTCATTCACGTTCTATTCCAGGTGCGGGTTTCATGCAACAAAAAATTGATTCCAGCCCTAAGAATTGACAAGTTCTATTCTGGATTCAGAATAGCAGTTCCTCCTCCTGGGAACTGGTTCTCGATCAATTCTGTAACTTTGATTCTTGGTCTATTCTTGACAGAAAATCGGATGAGAATAGTTTCAGAATCTACATTAGAATTGAGCGAGAATCACTCACTTTGACCTCCCTAATGTGGAAGGCCTGGACTCTATATATTAACGTAAACTTTTCAATGCAGCAGATACTATCTGTTTAGATCTCAGAGAACCCTTCAAACATATTATAAACAGTCCCCTATCATCTTCAGAGTCAGTCATAATCCTGCAGGTGCAGATTCAACTTCATAATCAGAATGCAAAAATTGCAATGCCTTGTACTTCCAAGGGTTTCTTCCATGCTGAGAACTATTTATTTCAATGCCAGATGATCCTCTCAACAAGGTTCTCATGGTCCACTACCATTCCCCTCTGTCTTCGGAGTGGCACAATCTCGTGAATGTCGCAGCATTGATGCCAGTCATGATACAAGTGCAAACATCGAATTCCTGCCACCATGAAGCTGTTTGCATGCAGGATATAATTTATTTCAATAGTAGATTATGTTTCCAAGACATTCACCATTGCTCTCAAGCATTTGGGTGTGGCTTCAGAGTGGCACAACTCCACAACCAGTGTACATTTGAGGCCAGACACACAGATGTAAACATGGCATTTCTGCCATCGACATCATTGAACTACTGTACTTTTTCGTTCAAATCGACATGGGGTGTGATGGGTGACTCATTTGAGCGATTCGACATTTCAACAACCGCCAAATCCTTGTGTGACATCTAAAAATTTTCAACATCCCAACCAAAAATTTCATCTTTTTTGTGCCTGTTCCACCATTTTAGGACCTGCGTGACCACCCGGAGGTTCGACAAAGGGCCCCGTGATGCGTGACCTTGACCAAAATTCGGCATCGACACAGGGGTGCGTGACGCGTGACTGTCGAATTGAATGAAAAAGTACAGTATCCTGACATATCTATGGGGCTTCAGCTGATCTACCTCTGCTTCCGAAATAGCACAACCCCGTGAATGGTGCAGGTTCAATGCCAGACCTGCAAGTACAAATATAGCAGAACTCAACCATACATGTTCCACTATTGATATAAACAATGCTTGCCTTAAAACACATTTTTCTCATCTATTCTTGTGTCAACTTAATGTGACATGTGAACATTGCATCATGTTTTGCCCACCCGAAAACACCTGTTCCACAGCGACTACAGATCCGAGAACAGTTGCGGAAATTAAATGAATGGCAAGTGGAGGGACCAATACCAGGGATGGACATGATGTCATGTGCTAGTGGATATAAACGCGGAAATTCCACTTTTCTTGCATCCCACCACTGAACTGGGTCAGCCTCCAATTTCACGCAGGGTGCATTGACTTCAATTTCGGAAAAGATCGACCAGGGGATGAGTCCCACATTCCACACCACAATGCCAGAAATGAGTTCCTTTCCAAAGGTATCAATGTGGTGTTGAATCATAGTTGCTAATGGAATGTTTAATTTCGAAGCTTGATGGACATACTCAAGAAGATGATGTAATTTGACCTGTTCCAACTCCTGAAATGGTTGATCACAGGCAACCAGCCACTTGAGAAGAAGCTGTTTGAACTTCACTTGATATCATGGTCCCTAGAATTCTGAGTGAGTCAAATACAATTAGTATGGGTAAAGTATATCACAGCTCCTCTATGTTCCTCTATGTTCTTTTGTACCCCATACTTTGAAGGTTAAACAGTGGTTAATCAGAACAAAACAGCTGTCAATCCGACTTAAGGGCAATCCAAAACGGGTATAGTTGGCCGGTGAGCCACACAAGGGACATAACTTCGATGATGATGTCTCATGTTTTTACACTGTACTACAACCACATAGTGGCAAACCACTGTCTATGTAAGTGTCACTGCTCACACTCTGGTGTTTCCTTTACTTGTTTGCCATGTTCCATGAAAAACTGTTGCAGATATACAAAGCTGATCAACAAAACAGTGATTTGTTTTTGGTTGAACAAAACCCGATCAGTTAAACAGACTTTCCAGCATGCATTTGTGTCCGGCGGGATACACAACATCTCTCTCAAGCATGGCTGTTTAATTAATCAGTCGCTAAACAGGATTTTTGCATTGAGACGTGAATTGATTAATCAAACTTCATATAGATTCTTTCCAAACTGGCTCTCGTGGTACGTTGAATTCATTGCTACACCTCGAATATTTACTGAATCCTGGTTCACAAAGCTCGGGACCAACGGAACCGATCGAGGATTGTGATAATTCAGACTTGGAAGAAGACGGTTCTCTCAATGATTCTCCACCATCATCCGAGGATGAGGGTTCAATGCTATCCGATGACGGTGATGAAGATTTGAACAATTTCCGTTCACTCACTCCACAATCCCCGCTGCAGTCTCCCGACTTGCAAGCCGTGTCGGTGTCCATTGTCTCCCCCACTCTCAGCCCTGCAGAAGACATCACGGAGCCAGACAAGACCATCGACGCTGAAACTGAAGTGCGTGTGAATTGTGATTTATTATGAACTCGATGCTTAAAAACTCGTTCAGTCAGAGCCGTGCCCAGGTGTCGATGCTGAGAGGAACATTACAAGTGTTCCTGTAGGTGCTGTTGAGGAAACCGACACGGCTGAAGGTCTGCGACGATCCACACGTAAACGGAAAGAACGCGAGGGGTTTGAAGACCTTTCAACCACACTTGCAGCGTGCATTTGCGGCAGCTCAGCAGATCCCAAGTCAAATTCCGCAGCCTCAAAAAACGTCGCACGATGTAAAAACACGGATTGCCATACGAGATGGGTATAATTTTATAATCTCACCTGTTGTGCGACTGAAGCACGGAACAGTATCATTTGGCATGCCTCGAACAAGGAAAGGTATCAGCCAATTGGGTATGTGAGCCTTGCCTCTCGAATGGGAATAGACGCGAGAAGCGTAGAAAAGGCGCGTAAATTATTTACCGGCCGCACACACACACGTGAATCTCGGTATCGTGCATGGGTTACAGTGTGATATCTATTAGTCTAGCAGTAGTGACTCGTATTCCTCACTCTTAATCATCTACAGATGCAAAATGAATACAAAATAACCGCATTGAATGCAGAACGTACATACAACACGCACAGTGTCTAAAAGCGCGCAACTCGCTTGCAAGAGACAGGGGTATTTCCTTTTTGGGACGTCACGTGGTTGGTTGGTTCGCCGAGACGGTCTTATTTTCAAAAGGTGGGTCCGGTTCCGGTTTTCACAAAACTTTATACCCTTGGGCGCCGAATGTCGTCACACCCGACATCAGCGGATCTGTCACGGAACACGCACCGCCACATTTACCTCTCGCTCCGAATTTCCACATCTCTGCGCGCGCTCGATGGGTCAGGCTCTTATTGTCAATGTCATCGTCGGACTAAGCTCAACATCCACAGTGAGATTCCGGGAAACGCATCGATCCGAGCCGTCTGTCGGCCACGAGTTGATCACCACGGCGGCGGAGGACGCGGTTCTCGCCTCTGCCGCCGGGCACCAAATTCTACACGTCTCCTTGTATGGATCTCTCCAAAAATGTTACAAGAATTTTACAAGAATCTAGATCTCTCGCCTTCTCTCTGCGCCAATCCTCGCCCCAGCTTGCTCCCAGGTTTTCAAGTGCTTTCTGCCGGTGAAGTCCGAGCCTTTTCCAATGCATCCAGGTACTACGAGTTGGCAATCAGCGCCTCCACTTCTCGTTTGGGTCGTACCCGTGGTACTAGCGCGCACGCGAGCTTTGATCGCCTGGCTCTTCTCTTGAATCATATATTGGAGAGGAACATATCTATGTGGTGTAATGGCATTACAACCATGGCTGTGGCCTGCGGCGATATATCATATCGTGCGTGACTCCTCTTCCTTCTCTTGGCGCCGTCGCATACTGACCATTTCTCCTCGCTATCTTCCTCGTCTGTTCCCGCAGCTCGTCGTCGTCGTTCTCACCCTTACCTCCGCCACTTCTTCCTCCACCGCCTCACTGCCTTCGCGCGCCATCTCGCGTCCAAATTCGCGTCGCTCGACTTCCAACCGCAATGTGCAAGCGCTGTCGGCGCCCACGCTCAGCCGTTCCCTCCGCCTCATGCGCATGGCCCCAATTTAGATGTCCGCCAGCGGCACCATCTTGAATATGGCGTTCACCATCCGCGGCTGCCTGCCCACGTGCTCTCGAATTTCAGCTGCGTCGCGGCGTTTCCGCGCTTCTTCATTCCCGAGACGGGCCGCTGCGCGTTCTTGGCGTGCCTCTCACTGGCGTGCTCTTTCTTTCTTTCTTTTTGTCTTGCGGTTTTCGCCTTCGAGCACGCATGATGGAGTATCGCGCGGTGGAGGAGGGAGGTTTGGGCGAAGCGACTGCCGAATTCGTAGGGCGATTCTCGAATCCCAATCCCAAGATCGGCTTTGTTGGTGTCGACGAGCATGACGATAGCGGGTGCGGAGGACACAAGCACGACGTACTCGAAGCCTGACTTCGACGAGCTCGCGCTCTCCTTTTCCCTGGCGACCTTTGTGGCGACAGACATCTCTGCGTACCCGACACCCAACACTCGTCCTCGTCTTCGACATCCCATGAACACGTACCTTCCGCGCGGGAGCACGAGACTGAAACGAAGTGGCTTGATGCCTCTCCCACCTACTCCTTTGCTTCTTCGTGTGCTCTTGTGTTATTATCGACATCTCTTACTTACTCTGCTGTATGTCTCCGCCCGGACCCGTCTTCCCCCACCCTCACAGCTACCGGTTTTTGACGCCCACACATTACACGCCCCCCAGCATCGTATATTTTTCTCATTTCATTATCCCCTTCACACTCAACCTTCGTCGGCTTGATTATAGAAACAGATCAACTGTAATAAATTATAACGATAATCTCAAAAGCGTATGTGATTTCTTGGCCAGCTTGCACACCGACTCATTTGAAATATGGTGTCAAGTTTCAGAACTGGTAGACATGTTGACAGCATTTGCCTGGCACGTTCGATATTCGGGAATTGCAACTGATCGCAATTAATCAAAGCTGGGAAGTTTCAGGTCGTCGGGGCGGACTAGATGCACTATTGCATCATTCCAACGTCCCACCATCCAGTTCAATCTATCGTCCGAGTTAATTCGAGATCCCAGGAATGGAACCTCGTGGGAGGTAGGACGTAATTTGCTTCCAGGAGGCAATTTCTCTCCTCTCCCAATCATTCGATCCCAACTGAAATATTTCGTCGAATTTCAAGCACACAGACTCGGCCGCCGAGTCCTCCCAAGGCAGGCACGTTTAGATGTACAGTTTCAGCGTTTACCCGTTTGTTGGATTGCATTAGTTGATGTGCTTCTTTGGGAACAGAACTAGTGAATAGTGTACATCATGCATTGAAGAAGTTTCAGCCTAGAAGATGATTTTAAGGTTGTCAGGGAGATGTAGCTCTGCTATCCTATCATTGTAGGACTTGATACGATGATACCAGCTTTCTTCCTCATAGTACGGGTTAAAGGGCCCGATATGATGGCGGTTATTCTTTGTCACAGCTTGCTGCCAGAATGTGATGAGTTCCATCGTTGAGTCCGGGAAAGACTTGAAAAAACAAAAAACATCAGTGAATCGAAGCCGAAAATCTTGTTGTACGTCACCTCAAGCCACTCGGCAACGTGATGGATAAGTTTTTGACCGCTTGGCCGAGAGGACCATATGTCAGAGGTTGGGATACACCAAAGCTCGCGATAAAGAATAGGACAAGGAAGGGATAGCTTAACCAGAAGTGAAATATCGCATCCGAGGTCATACCTGTGCGAATGGTCAACAAAATTGTTTTTATGCATAATGGAAACCCACTGGGATCGGGGGTAGGCTTGTTCAAGGGTGCGGACAAACTTGTCCTTGTACAGCACTGCATCATGAGATGCCGACGGGTTAACTCCCCCGTCGGTATCAATATGGTTCTTGACCATCCTGCGAATTAATTGCAACGCAAGGTCCCGAGCAACGCAAGGATACGCTGCTTGCGGTGATCGATGTGCTCCGAACCTATACCAAAACAACCAACAAACACTCAAAACACAAACCCAAGACTCCCAGAAATAGCTAGACGCTACTGGAAATAAGCCAAGGACTGAGAAAGAGCGAACGCAGCTGCCAAAGTACAAGACCAGGCGAGTGTCAGTCCCTTGATCAGGGCCTAGACGTAGGTTGAAGGGAAAGGTTAAGGTCCTCTACGAGAGAATCGACCTTCACCGAGTAGAACCGCTGGAAAGAACACTCCAAGCGATACCCAAACGATGGATGTCCAATGTCCAGAAACTAGACACCAGAAAGAGCAAGCAAATCGGGAAATAGCGATTCCCAAGTGTTTGTATGCAAGCGAGGCTGTTCCTCAGAAGGTAAGTGGTCCAACAATAATCCAACAATCCGTGCAAGCGTGCAGTTCCGACAATCCGTACAATGTTCACTCAATCACGTTCAAGACGTTTCCGATAACCAAAACTTCTATTCCAAACTCCAACAGAAGATCTCACAATTGCCAAGTCCAACAACTGACTATGCACAATGCGCCGATCCCAGAAATAAGCCCAAATCGCAAGCGTTAAGCCTACTAGTACACGGGTAGTTCTGTGTCGTACAAAGAAAGAACTCTAACTACTTATACAGTGTCCACAATCACATGGAAATAAGAACTCCTTCCAGAAATAAGACTCCAAAGCCCTCCTGCCCTTGCCCTAAGGCCGTTTATCCGTCCAAGGGTTACTAGCGCGAGTAATGCCATTGGCCCGATCGATGGGTAAGCCCTAAGCCGGCCAACCCATAACCCAAGAATTGGAAATCCTGTCCGATCGAAACTGATGCCTTGTTTCTTCCGTGGTATATCCTCCCTCTAAGTCCTATCCCTTCTTACTGAGTCGTCGGAATAAGTTCCTGAGCTCTCTAGCTCCCGAACGGTACCCCACACTAGACTCTTTCCTACAGTGGTCCCTTATTCCGTAAAGTAATACTAGTTCGATCAGCGATCAATCCCATCAAGGATGACCACTCCCTTCAAAGTAACCCGGAACATCTCGGAAAGAAGGCTCTAGGCCTTCCTGTGCCATCACGTGCTCCAGACGCGAACGCGTCAAGGTCAGAAATAAGACCTAGCAAACCCACATGCGGATTTCGATTATTCCGCTTGTTCCTTAGTAAGGCCCAAGTACGCAATAGTCCCCTTTTGCTATTTATGGGCTACACATCCCCTACGTGTTTCGGAGCGAGCACCTGCCAGTCCGCTGAGTAGTTTCCTACCCATTGTACCCGTTACTCCGTGATCATTGCCCAGCCGAGTGTACTGAGACTATACACTGACTTCTGGAAAGAAGGCAATACACACGGAAATAAGACTAAACGCGCAAAATGTGCGGTGTTTAAGTATAGTCTTATTTCCTGCACATCATCTCCCCAATTTTGAAATGTTGACCGCCCTCGGTCAACCAGATCTCTTTTCCTCATGTAGGCAGTCTTATTTCTCCACCATGAAGACCGGTCTTGCTATTCCTTTGAATGCCAAGGGATCGCCCGGCAATTGCCAGCCCCTCGGATCCACACGATCTACGATCAGAAATAGTCGAGCTTGTGATGTTGGCACCCCGCTGCACCCACAACTCTCCCTTCTGCCCCATTACCATCCCAACTGTTTCAATTCCCCAATCCGTTTGCTTCTTCCCTCCACCAGCGTTATTTCCGAGACAGCGCCCCGAAATTTTGCTAAGTCCCTCGTTCCTGGGTCTCAGTACCCTGAGTGACTTATTTTAGCTCTCTCATCACCGTGCTTCTTTTTAAGCTCTCCATCTGTCAAGCACTAGTGCGCTTCTTTTTGCTGTGCGATGCCGTCATTCTCTCACTGCGGCTTCGAATGCGCAGATCTCCAGAAAATTTTCGAAGTCCCTCTGCCCCGTCTCTCTCTCTCTAGTACCACCACTATGGCCGACACTACTCCCAGCAAACGCGGTTACTCGGGCACTCCACCACCGTCGCCTCTCCCCCGTGGTGCCGACAAACCTCAGCTCAGGCTCCTCCGCCGATATATGATTCGCGACATCGCTAGCCCAACTGGGATTCCTCCTCCGCTTCGTGACCATCGCTTCTGGCGTATCGGCGCTACTCCCACTGGGCGCGACACCATTAAATTCAGCCTCCGCCTCACCAACCCCCCACTACAAGCTCAGTGCCGACGACGTGAATTATATCGTGGAAGAATCTCTCCCTTTTGTCGTGCGTCCATTCGACCCCCTTTTTTTTTCTACATCTGAACCCCTTTTTCCCAGCGCTACGCTTGCGCCCAGCTCGACCTCAACATCTCCCTTCCCGCGGATATTGCCTATTTCTTCTACGGGCTCGGCCGACTCCTGAATCTTTCCAAGACCAAGCCTACCGACGAGTGGCTCTTCCTCCCGGGCATCCATATGTCCTCTGAAGTGCGCCGTTCGTTCCTTCTACATCTCTCCGCTCACCTCCTTCTTTAGTTCGTTCCGTATCCTCCTGACATCAGGCCCTTGGCTTACGGCGAGGATGATGCTCCCAGCGCCGAGGATCTCAAGAACGCCCCGCCCCTTTTCTGGAGAACCCGTTCTACGAACCACCACTCAAGCGCCCTCGCATTGGGTCCCCTCCATCCTCCACTGCTGGCTCGAGCATGATCGGATCGAAGTAAGATCTTCGCCTACCCTTCTTTCCTTTCCAGCCGCCGCTCATCGCCTACTAGACCCCCGTTCGGACCGAAGAAGATTGTTCGCATGACCGAAGGCAACAAGCCCGAGGCTTCGACCTCCAAGTCCAAAGTACGTCCTTTTCGTTTCCCCAACTTCATTACCGAGCCTCTTTCTAGTCCACTCGAGACGTTACTCCGAGCGAGTCCCTCCTCGAAGCCGACCAGCCGTCCCGCCCTTCACGCTCAAAGAAGACGGCTCTGCCGAAACCCGCCCTTCCGGCCAACGTCTACCCCGAACCCGCGAACCCGAACCACGTAAAGTAGTTATATCTGCCTCACCCTTTTCCTGCTGATTCATTCCATCAGGCCGACATTCAATCGGTCCTGCCGCTCCGTCCCCTTCTTATCGAAAACCTGTACCAACTCGCCATGAAGAGTGGCCACGGAACTGGTGAGCAAACATCTAAATTTCGCTTGTCCCTGCCGACCTCATTCTAGCTTCTATCGGCATCGACAACAATCCCCTGCTCGCCACGCTGACCCTCATCAAGGCTCAACCTGGTACTATTCCGAAGGCTCGTACCCACCTCGGCGACACTTCCGTCGACTCCCACCGGGTCTCCAAGGGTCCCGATGCTTTCCCCATCGAGGAGATAGAGAAATTGGATGTGGAGGCTGTCCGTCAGCTGCCGCTGACCGACGCCGTCCAGGTGCGCTATCCCTCTTCCGCTAATTCCCTTCACTGACTATTCTTTTCAGCCGCTCCTGCCTTGTATGGCCTGCCGCATCTTGGAAGTGAAATGCAAGCCGCAAGGCGTTGGTGTGGCATGCCGCAACTGCCAGAAACGGAAATTCGGCCTCCTTTGCGAGCATACCATGGGCGCGGTCCGCTTCACCTCGCTCATGTACTCTCTCGCTAAGCACGCCTCGCAAACTGTTCCTTCACGTACGTCCCACCTTCTCCCTTTCTTTCTGTCCTTGCCCACTCTTTCCGCCAGTGCCCGTGAACATCGATAGCTTGCGTACCTCTGCCACGCTCGTTCGCTCCGCCCGTACCACACTCGACTTGGCACAGGGCGAATTTTCCCTCCGGCTCAACGCCTTTTTCGACGCTATACGTACCTCGGCACGCATGTTCGGTGACACCGGCTTTGCAGCGCTCTTCAAACATGAGGATGAGGCCGCCATCGATGCTCTTAACGCACTCATCAACGACCTTAACGACTCGCGCGGCCTTCCATTCGACGATGGCTTGACCGACAACGACGCCGAGGGGTTACGGTGAGCCGAGCTCCCACTCCCAAGTCGTCGCAGCCGAAGGTGGGCGAAGTGCCGGAAGAATCCACGGGGCCGGTCGAGGTCGAGGAGGAGGAAGAGGAGGATGAGGAAGAAGAGGAGCCGGCGCCGAAGAAATCGAGCCCCTCGAAGCCGAGGTCCTCCCGCAGGGCTCCCACTAGAGCTGGCCGCCGTCGCTCCTGAATTTTCCTCTCATTGTTCGTCCTTCTTTTAATCCCTCTTTCTCCCACCTAACTCTACTTGCTTTGAGACTTCCAAAATACTTTGCAAATCTATCAACAAGCCTTGCCACCGTGCGCACTCCTACTCAGTGTATATAAGTAGCGTAGTTGCGCCTAATGTAACCATATGCCGGGCCGTTGCCCCGAATGAAATAGTCGCAGCCTCGAATTTCGAACTTAGTGAGTTTATGAAGTTACCGCCTCGTATTCCTCTACACCCAAGTTGAGACGCCCCTCATTTCTTACGGACTCGGTAGAATTTTGCACGCAAAATTCCACGTGTCGTTATTTCGGTAACAGCCGACCGGCTATCCGGCTACTCGGAACAATCAATCTTAGCAACCTCAATCGGGTTACTGAGTCGTCGTTCGCTGATCCCATCAATTTTAAATTGGAATGGGTCATCTAAGACACTGACGCTCCGCATCCTTGTTTCACAAGGTCCCCGACTCACTTTTGGAGAAATATGCATCATCTGCGCCCTCATGCTCAGGACGTGCCTCCGCTCTTTTTCTGCTCCACAACTTCTTATTCTTCTCTTGTTCCCCAAGGCTATTTATTTCCTTGTTTCAGAACCATACGGTGACCGACTGCACGAAACCAGGCACCGGCTCCGCTCTTTCTGTAACCGTACTCGAACAAGCTTCTTCCTCCCATCCACATGGTTTGGTCCAGAAACAAGACTTTTTGCGCCACTGCGCACCTTATTTCTGATACCAGCCACATGCTCCCGGGTCTAGAACTCGTCAGATAGCATTTTACCACTTGCTCAATCATCGGCAAAATTTCTTTGCTAACAATTGCGCAATTTCTGGTCGCTTAATCTGAACCCTTCTCCCCCATTTTTAAACTCGCTGCCCTCAGCGACTTGTCCAGTCCATTCCTTCTGCATGAACCTTCAATCCAAACCCGCTCTTACCGCGGAAGAACTTGCTACTGTCTTTCGCGCTATTTCCCTGACATCCACTGCCGTCGCCGCTCCCGAGCACCGCGCGTCTCCTGTCGTTATTTCCAACCTCGGTCCCCGTATTCCGATGTCGTCTGGTGTCGTTCCCGTCGCAGCCATCGGGCCCTTCAATCCACCTCCCGCATTGGTGCGCGCGGCGGCGAAGCTCAATCGGCTTCTACCCAAGTTCCACGCCATGACCAACGCCGATGGTATTCATGCTCAGATCGACATGGCTGATGACATGTCCACCCTATATGTTCGTCTTTCTCCCCTGTTCCTTATTTCTCTTTTCACCACCCGTCTTTCTCGCAGCTCGGATTCCTCACCGACGAGCACCTCGAAGTCGTTGCTCAGTCCGATGACTTCAGCAACTCCCTCGCCGCTGCCGAGAACAAGATCCGCCAGTATCAGCACAACTTCTCTGTCAACCCTGAAACTCGCGATGAGCCTGCCCCCGCTTCCATAGACCAATTCCAGGCTCGGTACACAGCTTTCCGCGAACGTCGCCGTGTCATCATGAAGGCGCGTGCCGAGGCTGCCAGGTTGGCTGTCGAGAAGGAGAAGGCAGAAAAGGCGGCTCTCCAGGCGGCGAAAGAGAAGGCTGCCGTGCAGGAAGCTGCCGAGAAGGCTGCTGCCGACGAGGGTGCGCCTTTCTTTTTCGTCCCACACTGCCCACTCATGAGTAGCTTTCTCAGCCGCTGCCGCTGAGGGCAAAGGCCGCCGAGGCGGCCAGGATCGAGAAAGAAGTAGGTCTCTTTGTTCTCGTCCCTCCTCCAGTCTAACAGCTCCTCAGGAGATGCAGGCGCGTAAAACTCTCATCCGCGCTCTCCGCTCATCTATAATGAAAGCTCAGGCCACTCAGGTGCCTAAGGTCCGCTTCTACCGTCTTTCGCTCCCGTTAAGCTGACTCCAAACCCAATTTCCAGGAGAAGATCCCCAGGTCGTCTCAGTCGGATACCTCCCACTCCAAGAGCAAAGGCAAGGCGGCTGAGGTGCGTGGATCGTTCCTTCTCCCTTCTTTTAGATTCTCAGCCCTCCTTTTGCAGTCCTCCAAGGCTCCCAAGCGCGCTCGCTCAGCCAGCCTCAGCCCTTCCGACGTTACTACCGAGCCGGCCGACTCGGACGTTGAGATGACCGCTGCGCCGCCCGTCGCAACTCGCAACACCAAGTGCATCCGCTGCGGGAAGACAGGACACTTCCCTTTGGACTGTCCCGATCCTAAGGCCGGTCGTGTTATTTACGACACCGGTGCCAACATCGCTGTACTTGGTGTACCTCCCACCAAGAAGGTTGTACGTTGTGCTCGCCATCCCGAAATCACCCATGTCATTATCCCCAAACTTCTTCAGAAAGGTTCCCCTGAGCCCTCCACGTCTACTGGGGGCGGAAACGTTAGTGGTCGCCTATTTCCTTCTGACACAGCTAATTTCCACCGGCCAGGCTTCCGGAAAAGGTCACACTAGTTCGTCTCCCGGACTCGAGCCCTCGCTCGACCGTGTTTGCCACATCGTTTCCGACGCCGGCAAGCTACTCCTTCATCACCAGAAGATTCCTCAGACCAACGAGGGGATACTCCGCCTCGACGTCGAATACCGCACCGCTCTTTCCATCCTGGGCGGGCGCATCTCCATGGAGGTCAAGAAGTACGATACCATCCTTGATGAGTACCATCGTATCCGTACTATCATGGAGGAGCGTAACCTCGAACCCGAGGATTTCTTTGCCGAAGGGTGCGCTATTTCTCCACCGACCTACCCTTCCTTCTACTGACCAGTCACGCTAGCGAACAGGGAGGAAGCTCCACCCGTGCGGGAAATACTATTCCCACAGGCCCGCGCTCAAGGAATGTTCCGGTTAGTCGTGGGCGCGGCCGCGGTAACCGCGGCGGGCGTGGTCATTAACCTTAACGATCCCGGTATATCGTCCAAGCTCCGAGAATTCATCGAGGCCTTCTTCCACTAGTTCCACCATTGTCCCTTTTCTGACCTATAAGTCCCATCGCGTTCAACCGCTCGCTACTGTATCGTAGATACTATTCCCCTCAACAGCAATAGTATATTTCAATTCCTCGTCCACTCTATTTCCAGAAATAAGCCGTGCTTACTTCCTAAGCCTTCTCGAACGCCTAGGACCGGTTCGGAGTGCATCAAGATCATCCCAGTCTATGTCCTCGATGACTTCCTCCTCCGGCTCATCACTCAATTCGGCAGGGTCCATGCTTGCCCAGTCAGGGTTAAGATTGACACCTTCAAATTGCAAGTCACGGCCTCGGTCCACGTTCTCCTCTTTCCGAGCAACTAACTTATCTAATTCCACCTTAGACATGTCGATTAACTCTTCAATCTTGTGCTTAAGGTTGATGGATTTTCGAGCGAAGTAGGGAATAACACGGAACGCCCCGACTTTGCCAGGATACACCGCTCCGTTTAATTCACAAACGACGTATCCCCCATAGTTCTTCGAACAACTACCATTGGTCCCAAATATTTGGGAGCCAACTTCGTATTCAAAGACTTTTCAACCCTGGTATTGCGAATAAGAACTAGATCTCCCGGTTGGAAATTATAGTCCTTAATCGTATTGGAGTGCTCTCTTTCATAGCGCTCAACAGCCCTAAGCTTCTCAGCAGCTACTCTTTTTCGCATCTCCTCGATATGCTGTCGATGTTTGGCAAGCGCCCTAGCCCGCAAACCAACCAACTCAGCCGTGGTGATTATTTCTCCCGGATAGTCCACGAGCCAAGTCGCTTCCACAATGTCCAAAGGGACAACGGGGTGGCAACCAGTCGCCGCGAAATAAGGAGAACACCCCAAACCTCGCCTGGTCGTTACTCTGTCTGCCCACACTATTTGTGGTAAGAACCAGAACCACTTTCTAACATCCCCACCGGTCGCTTTATAAATCATTTGCCTCATGTGTTTGTGTCCAGTCTCTACTGGACCGTTGGCGCGAGAATTATAAGGTGAAATCCTTACTCCAGTGATTCCGTACTTATTATTCAGCCAGTCCAACGCCGCAAGGAATTGAGGAGCATTGTCCGTTACTATTTCCTTGGGACAACCCCATCGACAAATGATATTTTCCAGCAAGAACCGACCCAACTCAGACGCGTTATCAGATCTGAGCGCCCTTGATTCCAGCCATCGACTCAAAGAGTCCCTCGCCGAGACCACATATTTGTGGCCATTCGACGGTACACCCATGATCATTACATCGGTGTGTACTTTCTGGAATAGACTAGGAGTCATCGTAGGAACAGGTGGAATCCGCAGTAATTCTTCTTGCCGGACCTGGCACATATGACAAGTCTTTATGTACCAGTTAATGTCCCGTTCGAACTCCGGCCACCAGAATCGAACTTCTACAAGAGATTTTGTTGCATAGGTCCCTCTATGTCCTAAACTGTCGTGTGCAGCGCAAGACATACATCCGATGCTCTTTCTCTACCACCAGCTTGTGAGCCGAATCAGCACCCTTGCGGAATAGTCGTCCTTCCTTGTCCAGGAAGAACTTTCTAGCGTAATGCACAAAGTTGCGTAACGCCTGGCCAGAATATCCCTTCGGTTTGTTCCTAATGGGATCATTCAACCATTCCCGTACCAGTACCAATTTCTCATCTTGCTTGACCCCAGCTTCCGTTCTATGGTCCTCGGGGTAAGCTTCCCTTTTCTTCGGATCGAACTTGAAGGAGTCCGGCGGTAGCAAAGGTTCTTCTTCCCGGATTTGGCTCATGATGAACTGTGGTATTTCCAGATTTTCCTTCTGGAAAGCCTTTCTAATTACATCAGCCTCTTCACGTTCGTCAGAATAAGCCCTCCAACACCGCTGCTCAAAGTCTCCAAATTCTGAAGAAATAGGTTCCGACTGAACCTCACAGAAATAACCTCCCCGGGTATCGATGCCTTTCTTGAACTGTTCAAATTCATAGGGCTGTTCGATCTCCTCGTCCCAGTCTGGGTGTTTCTCTGGAGACGGGTTCTCATCGAACCCATCCTCAGGACTGGAATAGTCCGGATCCCCAGGTTGTTTCTTCCTCCGTGACAGTCCATCCGGTGAGAAGGTAAGGCCTTTGACGTGCTTTAGTGTAAAGTGGAACATTAAAATTTCCTCTATCCACCGGTTGATTGTGGCGTTAGGCCCCATGCCAGGGTTGTCTAACATCCCTTTAATGTACATGGCATCTGTTTCCACAACCAATTTCCGACATCCAAGCAGCCAATACTGCATGTGTGTCAAAGCCCGCTTCAAGCCATACAGCTCCCTCTTTGGCTGAGAGAACCTCGCTTCTCTCGTTGAGCGGAATGGAGTCGAACTTCGCGAAATAGCGCTTCGAGGGATCAGCCGGGTCACGTTGGTATATTTCTATGCCAATTGCGATATAAGACGTATCCACTGCCAACACTATATCGGAATCCCACTCGTAGTTCAAGGGTTTCAAGGCTTCACAATTCTTCAATGCATCCTTTATCGCATCCATCGAAGCTTGTTCTTTCTCTCCCCACTCAAACTCTATTTCCGCCCGCAGCAGTCGATTAAGCCTCCTCGCCTTCAAGGAATAAGACCGGATGAACATCCTCATGGTCCCAACCGTTCCTAAGAATTGACGTACTTGGGAGACGTCCTCTAGAGCAGGCCATCTCAAGATAACCCCAATCCTGTCAGTGGAAGGTTTCCTTCCTTCAAACGAGCAAGTGTGCCCAACTACCGCAAATTCTTCCTTACACAAGATTACTTTTGAGGCAGAAATAGTGCCTCCGCAGTATTTCAACCTCTGAGCGACCCTGTTCAGGTTCTGGAAATGTTCCCAGACAAAACGACGAATTCCATTATTCTCAGGGATTGTCTCGAAATTACCATCTTTATCTTGATAACGTGTACCCGGTCCTCGGATAGGAACGTCATCAATGTATGGAATAGTAACGTGAGGGATTTCATCCCTTAGAATATAGGTTACATCATCGTGAAATATAGGCACGGAATTAGTCCATCCTTGAGGTAACTTAACCAACCGGAGCGCACCAAAGGGCGTCTGGAAGGTAGTATAATCTCTCGAACTCTCCGCTATGTCCCGATGATCATACCCTGAATACAGGTCGAAAACCGCTCCGCAAGCCCTGCCTGCAAAGTGGCTAGCAAGCTCATCCGTCGCTGGAGGAAGCCCTGAATGCGCTATGGTTACCGCATTTAAAGGTTCCAACGCGTGTACCAATCTAATGCTCTTTCCGTCCTTCTTCAAGACACCAAAGAACTTTGACCGGTATGAGGAATTAGAAGGCTCATACACCCCGGCGTCGATCTTCTTCTTTATCACCTTACAAAACTCCTGCAGTTGTCCACGCGGTATGGGAATAGACCTTTCTACCCATACTTTGTGCTCAACCGTGGGAATCTCTACGGGTGGAAAGAAGTCGTGGCGCCACGTTCCTCGCTCGGAATCATCCCACGCAAAGGCATCATTCTGAGCGCACATGAACGAGTGCATTAACTTTCGTTCTTCAGGCCAAAGGAAGGGTTCCTCATGGATCTTGTCGATCCCCTCCTTCCTCTCTTGGGTATACCGGCCGGTCGGAATGAAGTCTCTGGGGTTGGTAGGGAGCGTGGGTAGATCCTTTAGCGGATCCCCATGTATTTCCCGTTTAATCCTAAACTTCTCCGGTACCTCCGTGTATACAGGACGTGTTTTCAAAGCTACTGGCTTATATTTCTTGCCAGCGAAAGAGTCGAGAACGGGCATGTCCCGATCAGCGGAATGGGCGGGATTGACAGGACCCTCATGATCGCCGTGATCATGAACGTCAAGCCCATTGATCGTACACCGGAAGCATTCCTTACTCGGGTCTGCTTCGTGGTACCTCCCTTTCCTTCTTTCTTGCTTCCCCTTGTCCTTTTTCTCGTGTCGTTTAATTTCCAGATGCTCAGGTGATAAGCCTTCTAGAGAATAAACTTCACATCTTGAAGGGGAGTTGAATCCCCTTTCTTGATCAAACTGCGACACATACTCCTGAAGTAGCCCTGCCGCTGTTTCATCCTTGCTCAAGGCCTCACTCTCTTTCGAAGCCAAGAGGTATAGAGTTCTCAGTTCCTCTGCCGAGAATCCCTCACTATTCCGTTGAGGTGAATAGCCCTCGATCCTCACTTCTCCACTCTCATCTAACCCAAATGTCACCGCTATCTCCTCTCCTTGACCGAGGTCGATCAATTCCTCGAAGAGACCTGAAAATCCACCGATTTCTCATCCAACGGACCCAACTCTTTCCTGTCCCGTTTCTCCCTCAAATCTTCTTCAACTGGGTTCTTATTTCCGTGGAACGTGTTCGTCCCTCGAGAATAAGTAGGAAGCGTAATCCTCCTCTGCTGACTAGGATCCCTCAACGTTATCGACTGCGAGCCATTCCTGCTATTCTGCACGGTGGACTCTGTCAATATATCAAAGGGCCTTCCCAACAATATCTGGTACGCCTGGCTGGTCGATTACATGGACTTGAAGATAGATAACCATATCTCCGAAGGTGAATGGTACGTTCCTGGCCAAGCCAGCCGACCGCTTCAACTGCCCATTTGCGCTCTGCATAAAGATTCGGATGTCGGGGATCCCACCCTATTCCTAATCTTTCCGCAAGCGCTTGTGACATAGAAACAATCTGCGACCCGTTATCCAGGACGCTTTCCACTCTTTCCATGCCGCCTACGATGGGAAACAAGACCCTGAGCGACGCAGATTCCAAGGATCCAAAGATCTGCTTGGGCTCCTGCGTATTCCCGAGCGAGTTGTAATAGGTGAGTACTACATCAGTCGCTACTATGCACCCTGGCGCTAACCCAATATCTTCCTCCGTAGAGATGAAGATCGAGTCAACGGGTGGCAGCGCGTCTATGGAAATAGCGTCGACCCCCAACCTACACCCTCTTTCATCTGGAAATAGCTCGTCGACCTCTTGAACGAAGGCGTCCGCCTCGATTGGCTTCAACGGTCGCCTGGTTCTGAAGGTAATGTCCCTGAGTTTCTTGGCGTATTCGCCACTCATCGCAGACATCATCTCAACCGTTATTCCTTCCAGCACCTTGCCTTTCGTCTGGTCCACCAAGTCTGAGATGATGTTCGGGTCATCCAGCTTGGGTACCAACTTGTAGGCGCGCTCTCTCGAGCTTTTAATCGCAGGTTTCGAGGATTTCAGGTATTTACCATCCGTCCTTTCATCACTTCAGACTACTAAGAAGTTGGGCCTCATAGGTGCATATGGACCAATTGAAAGTTGAGCCTAAGAGGCCCAGAATCAATGGAATGATACCATCCACCTGGATGCATCCACCTGAGTGGATGCATCCAGTGCCTGCCTGTGGTTGCATCCAAGGCATGTGTGATGTGACACCTATGGTTGCATCCAGAGGTCTGTATGGATGCATCCAGAGCCCACCATGGATGCATCCTATGCTGCGCTTGCGCAGCCTTATTTTGCGATTTTTTTCCTTCTGCACAGCCATTTTTGCTGCTTGTTTGGCTCCTAGTCTGTTGCCCATCCAGTGGCTCTTTCTGACAGCATCTAGGGTCTCTTTATTCATTTGTATTGCATGTGATCTGTGCATCCTGCACTGTGCTTGCACAGCCCGATTTTGCGATTTTTTCCCTTCTGCATGGCCGTTTTTGCTGCTTGTTTGGCTCCTAGTCTGTTGCCCATCCAGTGGCCCTTTCTGACAGCATCTAGGATCTCTTTATTCATTTGTATTGCATGTGATCCATGCATCCTGCGCTGTGCTTGTGCAGCCTGATTTTGCGATTTTTCCCCTTCTGCGAAGCCATTTTTGCTGCTTGTTTGGCTCCTAGGCTGATACCTGTCCAGTGGCCCTTTCCGACAGCATTTAGGCCCACCTCCATGCTCTTTGTGTATCTGCTTTGGATGCTGTGTGTGCACTGTACACTGCACTTGTACAGCTCAATTTCATTATGCAAGGGATGCTAACCTCGCAAAATGAGACATCCATATACACTGCAAACGTGCCATTATTTGAACGCAGAACCTAACCCAATATTGGCCAACCATGAGGCTATCCAGGTTGCAATGTTGGGATCTTTCCTACATTGATAACATGAGAAGTGCCATTATCTCAATTGCGAGCTCACTGCTGACAACCCAATATTGGCCAACTTCAAGGCCATGGTAAACAGAATTTTCCAAAATGCTAGGTTGAAAGCTCAGAATACACACCAGCATAAGAGATGTACACCCAGTAGAATGCAAAGATCTCAATTAACCACTGTAGTGACTTTGATTTATGAGCTCTGGATGCACCCAGAGACATAGGTTGGATGCATCCACCCCCACCATCTGGACACATCCACTAGGTATGGATGTGTCCAGGTGCATACCACTGGATGCATCCACCTATGTCATGGATGTGTCCACTTGATTCATGGTGGATGCATCCAAACATGGTCCTGTGGATGTATCCACATTCATGGATGCATCCAGGAATTTTGTAGTGGACATATCCACATACATGGATGCACCCAGGAATTTTGCAGTGGATGTATCCACAGAATGGATGCATCCAAGAATTTCATTGTGGATGTCTCCATTCAATTCTCTTCCACCAGTGGATACAGCCATGTGCTGTGGATATGTCCACACACTTCTGTTGGATGAGTCCATGCACCGTGGATGTATCCAGGCCCAGTGGACACTTTTATTTTTTTTTCCATTGCAGGATATATCCATAGCACCTTTTTGCACTGGTGGATGCATCCAGTGCCTATCTAGTCTTTCTGTACCGGCATCCCCACATCAGCTTCGGAAATTAGAGACATGACTTTGCTTAGGGGAAGATCAAGTAATTGACATCCCATTCAAGAGTTTTAGCCCATGAAGGGTGTGACAGAAAGGGGACATCAGATATGAATAATGATTGACATTTGACATCCCGATGGGGGGCTTCAACTATTCACGAGGTCAGTGTAATCCAGTATCCAAAATCACTCTCTTTATAAAATTATGTGTGGCTGTCTGTCTGTCTGTCCAAAGCCTGTTTAATCTCCACTTTCATGATTTTGAATCTCTGCTCACATGTCATCATCTTTCTGTTCTTTCACCTCTGTGCCGCCACTGGCCCATGGGCAATCACATAGCCGGCATTGACGGCACGATGTCACCTTCACGGCACCTCTCCAACAAACTTTGGAAAGACACTGCCTCACGCTGGCCGCGGCCAACAACGAGCAGTCTAGCACTGAAACCCTCAGTCGAAGTCCCGCACTCTTGTAATATAAACAATAACTAAAGTAGTCATGACCAACTTTTGGGGTTAACGCAGAGGTGCATGAGTCACAACACAGGACTACCAAATTGAATGAGCAAGTAAAGTATTGGTCAATACCATCCTACAGATTGTGTCCATGATGTATTTTTTGCCTCAGCCCAAGCAAATCTTCCAAGCAAGCTTGACACTGCAGGAATTAATCCTCAGCATCTGATCATTTGCCTCGTCCTGAGTATAAGGTGAGCTAAAATTCTTTTGTGGCATCCAGAGTCTTATGGACATGCATAGAGAGGATACATTCGACAAGTTAGAAGGGAGTTGTGTTGATACTTGTTTATGCGTAACTGTGACAACATGACAGGACGCGTCTTTTCTTTTGTCACCATCTCCTCCTCCTGGCAGTCCATTCCTTCCTCTCGGGTCCCACTCAAAGGATGAATTCAATTCGAGCCATGCTATTCTATCCTTCCTATACTGCTACCTCATCACTACCCCCAAGACCCAACCTGGAATTTGAGACCAACAAGGTTGCGTACTGGGACACTGGGCCGGGAGAACCCCTCGTCAGCATTTCCCAGCAGTTGTATCTGATATCTGTTTGCAATTCACGCCACTCACCACCGCCAATACGTCACGCCTGACACAAATCTGGTACAGCACACGGGTGCGGGTGGCATCAGCATGCTTCTTCGCTCAGAATTGTCTTGCTTATTGGTTCCCAGCTTTCGCAGGTAATCTTTATCAATTCCGCTGCCAAACAGCTGCTTGCTGTGTCAGAGAGGACATGTCGCCTCCTTGTCTGTCGAGTCACATCTAACTGACGCCCCTACTGCCCATTCACTCTCCTCACCAGTTTCTGTCTCCAAGATGCTAGCAGTGAGCTCCTTTCGTTCGCTTTCTTCCTTTTTCCCTTGTCGGCTGATACAATCTATGTCCAATGGAAGTAATCAAAACTGGTGCACCATTGGTCGAGCACTGGCATAGCCATAATGCAGATTTATAACAAGTGTACACACGTCAGGCCTTCCAGAATGCGGACTTACTCAGTCGATCGTGCTGCCAACGAGCTGGACAGCTGGCATAAGTGCGGCGAAGCCAAGCTAAGTACTTCCCCTCACAGTCCACTCGAAAAAAATAGCTCATTGCATGTACATCCACTGTGTAGATGAAACCGTGGTGGAAGCCGAGCATATCATGGCGTTGGGTATATACCCAGAGCAAAGGTACGTATCCATTCATACCTCTTAGTCCATCACATTACTGATGAAAATATGCCACAGTACTCGCTGTTCTCCTATGCCGTGATTAACTCAGTCCAACGCCGTGAGCCATGTCGGGAGCGCAACACTGGTACAGCGTGCGATCAGCTTGCAGCACGCAACCACGAAGTCAAGGGATGAGGTACGTGTCCATTCGTTTGAAATTGTCGATTGTAAGCGAGCTGAAAACCCATCGTCTATCCGCGCCTCTGAGCGCGTGCGTACTGATGACCACAGCACACCTGTCGCGCGAATTGCGGTAGCCGATGCGGAGTCCCCTCGTCCACGTAGTATCTAACTATACAAGAACAGGTATGTATCATGCATTCTTATATCCTCGCAGCACTGGTTGCCCGTTAAAGCCGACACGAATCGGGCCGTGTGCGGCTAAGAGCACGTGTGCAGAACCGCCGCGACGGTTTGTCCCCGCCTAAGATCCAAAAGATTAGCCAACTGACGGAAATTTGGGCGAGAACGGACGGTACGTGGCCTTGTCAAAATCGATATCATTAGAATGCTCACAAAAAACGCGATAGATTCATTCACCCGTTCCTCGTCGCCAATCTCTCGCACTAGACACGAACCTCGCAGGAATTCTAAGGCAAGCTCGGGCTCGAGCCGCACACTGCGCACGTTCGGCAGCAGTGCCTGCACGCACGGGCAATCTCCCTTCGCTCGGACCAACAGCTGCGTTACGCAGCGCTCGCGCTGTACGGAGTCGGGAGCGGTCACGCACCGTACATCACCTCCAAAAAATATAAATAATACAAGAGCGCGGTGGGCCGCATCGCGGCCCATCACCTCATCTAAAGAAGTCGCAGCTTGGTCCATGGCGCCAGATCCCAGAGGTAATGGTGGGCACCAAAGTCGGCGCTAAATGGCAGCGAAATGTCGGAAGTGGAATTGCGTGCTGATAGCGGAGTTTGAAAAGGCTTCGGACGGACAGATGTAATTTTATGAAGAGGGTAAAGCCAACTAACAAAATTTGCGCAAAGGATTCGAACTTACCTGCTCCTCGCTCGTCTCCCGTGCTCGCAGGCAGCGTAGGTACTCGCCCAGCGCGCATGCATGCAAACGGCCGCGTTGCGCTGCCCCCACCTCCTTGCCGTGTTTCGTCTACGAACCCGGATGCTTAGCGTGCTGACAAAAAGTTGTGATAGGTCGGATTGAATTTACAGACCTCTCCTCCGACCGCCCGTTTCATGCACCTGTGCTCGTGGACCGGCATGCTGGCTGTACAACCTCGGGAATCGGGAGTCGAGAACGGGAAGGCCTGCGCAGCACGGCACGGTACGCAGCGCTCTAAAAGATCTAAATGCATAAATGATTAGCATGCTGACGAAAAAATTGGGATAGATGAGATTTCGCTTACCCCTTTGCACCGATCTTGCGCTTGCACGCGCGGTGGGCCGGTGCGCCCGCAGGAGGCGGTGCTGGTAGACGAACAGCCCTGTTCGCGTCCGCGTTGCACGTCGCTCACGCGCCACGCGGACTCGTTGGTGATGGGGCGTGGACCGCTGGTGGAGATGACGCGCACGCGAGTTGTGCCGGGCTGGACGTAGTCGGGAGAAGGCACCGAGTTGTCGAGCCGCGCCGCGCACCGCAACGCGAAAGCGCTCGCAGAACACTGAACGCGTTGTTGGGGCTGTGGGCGAGCTTGCAAGTGGCGTGCGTCATGCCAGGGGAAGACGCCACCCCCGTGTCGCGCGGCTGCACGTCTTGGCCCTCGTCGACGAAGGCGCCGTGTCGAGCTATCTGTAAGTAGCAAAAACAAGATGTGTTATCTAGCATTTGAATAAACTAGTTTTCAACGCACGTACTGAGACTTGGTGGAATTGCCGCCGCCACCGAAACGAAAGACCGGTGCACGGGAGGCGCAATGTGGATGCGCAGTTCTGCGGAGGCCACTGAAGAAATCTGAGACGGGGAAGGGTTCGTTGGTGTGTTGACTTCTTCAAAATGAATACAATCCAGACACGATGCGCTTCTGGGTCCGTGATCCAAACGGCTCTGTGCTACCCAAAGTGCCAGAGCTCATCTGATTCCGGTCGGCTCTGTCCAACGAGGCTAGTCTTTGAGGGGATGTGATTTTGGAGTAAGGTGGTGGGAACATAAGGCCAATCCCAACACAACTCGAAGACCGAAATATGATATGCGAATCAATAGAATTATACAGATGTGCCTTAGCTTCAGACTGTGAGGCCAGCCTCTGGTTACCCAAATCCGAGATTTAACTTCCTAAAAAGACCTAAATAGAATGAAATTCACGGCCTGCAACACAGAGCTCGACCCATGGTGCTAGTACGAGAACCCGACTCGAAAGGGCCCGGATGCGAAATGTAAATCACTGAATGGCACGAATTTGAATAGGCCGAATGCAATACGGAGCCCGACCCAATGGCGCGAGTGCGAGATAGAACTCGACTCGAAAGTCCCGAATTCGAGGCAGAAAACTGCTGAATACTTTTAATGGAATAGAATATAATTGCTTGAATGCGAGATGAACTCGGCTGTGAGCTGCTTAAAAGCGAGACAAAAATGTGTTGAATGCAAAGGCTGGAAATACAGCTTCAGTCCAGAACTGAATATGTGCAGAACTCGACTACAATACATGCAATGGACTCGGCCGCACCTGTCGCGTGAAAAGCCAGGAGGCCATCGTAGGCGCGCGAAGAAAATATGGTCTTACTTTTTGAGGAGGGAAGTTTCGAAGAGCAGGGCTTGTGAGGGACCTAGGTATGGAATATAGTGCCAGAGAAGTCAGCATTTGCAGACCCACAAGGAATTGCGGTGGCATGAGTCTAGAGGTTTGTGTTGCTGGGCAAAAAGGAAATTTTTCGCTGAGTCAATGATCAGAAAGACTTGAGGGAGAAGATCTGTTACCCTCACTCAATGCGCTGCTATCCCACCAGGCTCTGGAGTGCCCCTACATAATTGATGCTCCGGTGGTTTTCACGCCCGTTCATTCGTGCAAGAGGAACTAAATAAATTTCGACATTATGTAGTATCAGATATGCAATAATGTTGCTCCGACTAGCATGGGTGTGCAGATTTGATACGTGATGTACACTGATATATGAGCAGTACATTCGTACTTTAAATTCAATGCATTGCGTTCTCAGACTAACTGAAGTGCTGATTACTATTAGCGTTATTGTATCCAAGTCCGCAGTGGTGGATGTAGATTTTATCACTAGTACGCTTGAACCCACCCAGTGGTGATAGCATTGACCAGGAAACTAAAATTCTTGGCGTCAGTGAGATGGCAAGAGGCCAACTCCTTGAAGTGGGAGGAGAAATGAAGTATGCATTCCATGGATCCCATGCCAATAAACTATGACTCGAGAGGTAAATCTCAAGACGACTTCGGGATGCAAAGTGTTGACAACCAGATGAGCAGAGCTGTTAACACAGGATGTTGAGGTCAGTTAAAAGCACAGGAGCTGCCCGTACGGACCCAGAGAGGAGTAATGTTGGGATTTTTGTCGCAGGGGAACCGTGAATCAGGGATGCAACAAACTTGGGCAGCTACCCGGTGAGTTTCTGTGGAGATCATTGACCGTGTCGACTACAGAAGGTAGCCTGGCTAGTTCGAGACCGGCCGAAGTGAAACCAGCATGGTAAACATCCCACTAAGGTGGTATAATATGAAACTGAAGCAAAGCAAATGAGTTACTCGAAAAGCTGAGAAAGGCGAACCGAGAAGTAGGTCAAAACGGTTGGGAATGATCACAAATGGGGAGCGAACCTTCAAACAAATCCATAGTCGATGCTGGATGACTTTCCTTGACCACATTGACCCCGGCCACAACTGAGAGGGCCAGCGGCAAGATTTGAGCGAGACGCTTGAAGTTTTGATGCGAACAAACAGCATATGAAAAAATTAGGCAGTGACGAGTGAGTCATGTTTTGAATTTTCAACTTGAAGTGATCGTACCCTTTGTTGAAAGACGGTGCAATATAGGAAAGGGACAAAGTGAGGAGCGACAAATTTAGGCAAAAAAAAATAGCCAAATGTATTTCGAGACTCGTTGCCCTGTCGTGCATGCTGGCCGATATGCGTTGGGCTAGCACGTGGTGAAAGGGACAAATGGTCACGGTGTTGGCACAGTGGTCTGCAGGGTGTCCGAGAGAGATAGGAATTGAAACAGAACCGGAACTGTGTTCGAGCGGCTGCCCCAGGTTGCCAGTTCCAGCAATATGAGAGATTGAGACATGCTGATAAACTCGTGGCAAGTGGAAATCAGAACATACGGTGGCATCAGCATTCCGCCTGTTTCTCGTGTCGAAAAAGCGAACAGTGGATGCAAAGGCACTTGCGGGATGCTGAGAGCACAAGAAACAGGCAATAAGGAGAGCAAACATTGGGTGGCGAAAGTGAGAGTGGCGGTGGATGATGTGCAGGCTGACAAAGATGGCAGATGAGGCGGATTCGAGGTTCAGAAGACCAGATATGACAATCTCGTGCATTTAAGTCACTTTAATCGCCAGAGAACTTGAGGAAAGGCTGATATGCAGGTCGAAATCAGGAGAAAGAGTGGAAATCAGTGGCTGTACAATTGATCTCCGATTAAAGGACATCGGCATTCGTCTCCTTATAAGTCTCATCCACACCCAGTCCTCAGTTAGATTGTTTCTGGAATCCTACCGGGTTCTTGTGGCTTGACCCGACCCAACTATTTTCTGCCGGACCATCTTCCATCCTGATTTTAGTGCTCAAAGTGCCACCAGTCCCAAGTCACGCTGTAGAATTCTTATTCTCTAGTGGTGCTTGCCGGTCTTTGGATTCAGTACCCGTTAAGCACCCAGCCAATCTTCGCTGTCCAACATCTTGCCGGCCAATGAGGCCTGGTCTTGCTCATGGTGAGTGGTTCATTGATTTCCACTGCTGCTCCTCCCGAGATTTCCTTCAGCCTCTCGATGTTCTCATCTGTGTAAATTCTCATGTCGCTGGTACCCAGTGTGAATTGTTCCTGGCCGGCGAAGTGCGAAAATGACTGAGCCTTGTTATCGCCGGTGATGATGCACCAAGTTTAGGCCCTTTTCCCACTCAGTTCCATTCATTCCATGAGCCTGCTTGTCTTATATTTTTCTTTCTTGCCATGAAAAACCTTCCTCTCAACGCTGCCCTCATGCGACAAGGGGATCACCCACACAGCATCACGAGGATGTACCAAACCCGTAGTGCACGAACATTCCCAAACCCCGCACATGCAAGTAAACACGGCACATTGATGAGAATGTGCCGTGTTTGAACTGTGAAGAGTCAAAGGCGGCACTTGCCTTTCCTGGATGTGCCGGGTTTTGGTAGCTGTTTTGGTACGATGCGTACGCGGCGCGCAAGCGACACAGCAATCCTATTGCGGGAACCACCACGTGATCCATCAAAGCTTTTTTTCCCTACCACCTCGCCGCCGCCCGCTTCTCGACTGAAAAGCGCGTCAAAATACCACCTGGCGCGTATCCAACGTCACCACACACCCCGGCTGACCTGGAATATCTTGACAGCCTGTCTGCACGACAGCTGATGGAATTCCGCAATCAGGTATGTTGTTCTGGGCTTCCCAGGAATTCCGCCTGACAAAAAGGGTTGGATGCGCCGAAAACAGCTTCTTCATCCAAAATACATAGAAGGATATTGCTCGCAGAAGTCAAGCTGGCACATTCAATGCAATTAGATGCGCCTGTTGCCCCATGCGAGCCACACTTTGGAACCCGACCCTTCCACCTTCATCTCGCTCACATCGACCCGGCAACTCATTCATTTCCAAGCCCTCGATGAATGGGATAAGGCGTGGAAAAGGTCAAAAACCGGAGAAGCCCTCCGTAGCATCGATAAGTCACCGCCCTAGTCCAATCCAGCCCCGCTCTACTCCTCCACCTTCGCACGCAAAACATCCTCGATCATCTTGCAACTACGAACTGGCCCGTCGCACCTGAACGCCTATCGATTCAAGTCAGGTTTCATCGACTCCCCGGCTTGCGAGGCCTGCGGTGCGGCGTACGAAATAAGGGCTCACTACCTCCTGGAGTGCCCTGTGTGGAAACCCCTCCGCAAACCTCTTCACTCGGCAGCGGAGGCCGGTTTATACGGGTCTCTCCACGTCTCACCCCTCCTCTGCGAGCCCAAACTCCTCAGGGCAACAGCAGCCTTTATCGAGGCGACGGGACGCTTCGCGTGAGTGCACTGTCACCTTTTCCCTCTTCCTCCCTCTCTCTCCCTCTCCCTTCGGACATTTACATTATACACATCTAATAACTCTATACTTACCATGGATGACCCAATACGCACGCTCCTCCATTTCTCTCACTCGTACTTTTAGAACTCAATATCACGATATGTTCGGCCACCACTTTACTATATTGCACTCAACTTTCATACTCCTTCCTTATTCATCGATATAAAGATAAGGACTGCTACCGTAGCTGTTACGCCATATGTAGTTACAAAATGAAATCAAAGTCAAAGTCAAAAGTCAAAAGCCCCGAGGTCCCGCCGTCGCGTTGAAGTTGATCCATCAAATATTCTTACTTTGACACGCACGAGAACCCCGTCGAAACGGAAGCGTCGCGCGGAAGGCGACGTCTCAATCCTGGAGCAAAAGAGGAAAAAGCTGCACAAGGTGTGCGGCTGCTTCACTTGAAATAAAATTTATGAAGGTTGACTTTGAATTCCATTGCAGTGAGCACACTTTTGGTGTTGAGAGAATGAAGTTTCACTAGTGTACTTACCAAAAAGAGTATGGATACACTGTCGTTTTTCGAATAACACACACTCGGCTGATTCCGGACAATGTGCCGTCTTTCATCCAACACCCGGTACGTAATAAACGAATGTGCCGGGTTTGAATGCATGTGCCGTGTTTATTCTGGATGTGCGGGGTTTGGGAATGTTCGTGCACTACGGGTTTGGTTAATCCCGCAGCATCACCAGGAGTACCGAGAGGGTCCGGTAACTGCTCATGTTTGCTTTCTTGGAGGAAAAAAATACTGACACACCTGGAGTGCGACCAGCCTCTCGGCATCATGACATTCTTCATCTCGGGAAACCTGGTTGCGGAAATATGTTCAATGGGACGTGATAGATGGCAGATGGGTGTGCAGGATGTGCTTGCGCTGAGGCTCTGAGATTCGGTACGTTTGCGAGAGTTTAATCATGCTGCGTGGCTAAATGCGGCTCAGGCATTTTATATTCATATGTATCTAGCATTTCGTGTACAAAATCCCACAATTAAATGCTGGCTCTTTCTCGTTTGATGAATATTCCGTGGCAGCATTCTCGCTAGAGCATCCTTACACACCCGGGAGCCCCGCCTTTGGATCGTCGAGTCGAAATGAAAAACGGGAGGAGTATTGTTCATGTCAAATTTCAGTTCACCAGTTACGGTAAATGTAGTAGGGTTAGCGTGCAAAATATAGCTATGAATTATTTTGGATCAACTTCACCTCATGCTTCATTGGCGATGTGGGGGAGCTGATAAACGGCAATTTTCAGTATATAGTCCACAAAACGGACAATGTGGAAAGGTCAACACAAGAAATGAAGATATGAATTAAGTGAGGTGTGAGTTGTTGCTCAATGAGACTAAATGCGAACAGGAGGAAGGGGAAGCTGATTTTTGAAGATGATGTATTGTTCTGGTACAAAAGAAATGAGCGAAATTAAGTAAGGGTCGGGACAATTCTCAATGAGGGTAAAGGTAAAAAAGACCCCTAAGCAAAGTGATATCCCTAATTTCCGAAGCTGATGTGGGGATGCCGGTACAGAAAGACTAGATAGGCACTGGATGCATCCACCAGTGCAAAAAGGTGCTATGGATATATCCTGCAATGGAAAAAAAAATAAAAGTGTCCACTGGGCCTGGATACATCCACGGTGCATGGACTCATCCAACAGAAGTGTGTGGACATATCCACAGCACATGGCTGTATCCACTGGTGGAAGAGAATTGAATGGAGACATCCACAATGAAATTCTTGGATGCATCCATTCTGTGGATACATCCACTGCAAAATTCCTGGGTGCATCCATGTATGTGGATATGTCCACTACAAAATTCCTGGATGCATCCATGAATGTGGATACATCCACAGGACCATGTTTGGATGCATCCACCATGAATCAAGTGGACACATCCATGACATAGGTGGATGCATCCAGTGGTATGCACCTGGACACATCCATACCTAGTGGATGTGTCCAGATGGTGGGGGTGGATGCATCCAACCTATGTCTCTGGGTGCATCCAGAGCTCATAAATCAAAGTCACTACAGTGGTTAATTGAGATCTTTGCATTCTACTGGGTGTACATCTCTTATGCTGGTGTGTATTCTGAGCTTTCAACCTAGCATTTTGGAAAATTCTGTTTACCATGGCCTTGAAGTTGGCCAATATTGGGTTGTCAGCAGTGAGCTCGCAATTGAGATAATGGCACTTCTCATGTTATCAATGTAGGAAAGATCCCAACATTGCAACCTGGATAGCCTCATGGTTGGCCAATATTGGGTTAGGTTCTGCGTTCAAATAATGGCACGTTTGCAGTGTATATGGATGTCTCATTTTGCGAGGTTAGCATCCCCTTGCATAATGAAATTGAGCTGTACAAGTGCAGTGTACAGTGCACACACAGCATCCAAAGCAGATACACAAAGAGCATGGAGGTGGGCCTAAATGCTGTCGGAAAGGGCCACTGGACAGGTATCAGCCTAGGAGCCAAACAAGCAGCAAAAATGGCTTCGCAGAAGGGGAAAAATCGCAAAATCAGGCTGCACAAGCACAGCGCAGGATGCATGGATCACATGCAATACAAATGAATAAAGAGATCCTAGATGCTGTCAGAAAGGGCCACTGGATGGGCAACAGACTAGGAGCCAAACAAGCAGCAAAAACGGCCATGCAGAAGGGAAAAAATCGCAAAATCGGGCTGTGCAAGCACAGTGCAGGATGCACAGATCACATGCAATACAAATGAATAAAGAGACCCTAGATGCTGTCAGAAAGAGCCACTGGATGGGCAACAGACTAGGAGCCAAACAAGCAGCAAAAATGGCTGTGCAGAAGGAAAAAAATCGCAAAATAAGGCTGCGCAAGCGCAGCATAGGATGCATCCATGGTGGGCTCTGGATGCATCCATACAGACCTCTGGATGCAACCATAGGTGTCACATCACACATGCCTTGGATGCAACCACAGGCAGGCACTGGACGCATCCACTCAGGTGGATGCATCCAGGTGGATGGTATCATTCCATTGATTCTGGGCCTCTTAGGCTCAACTTTCAATTGGTCCATATGCACCTATGAGGCCCAACTTCTTAGTAGTCTGAAGTGCTTTCATACCCACTCGGCTTCTCCAATTTCTCGAACCTCGTGTTTTGTGGTTCTTCATCGGAGTAATCGTCGTCTAATACGATATGCCTATTCGCCCTTCTCCTTGGCGATTTTGGAACCTCCAATTCCTCTTCTTCGTCCTCAAGTGGCACAAATCCCACTTTCTTCCTACTACTCCCTTCCTGCACGTTCTCCTTGCTACTCTTCTTTCTCCAATTGCTATCCTTGTCTGCAGCAGAAATACGTTCCTCCGGAGGCTTTACTGCTATGGGAGCTTTAGGCGCTGCCTTACTCCCAGCCCCCTTCCTTGGACCGTTTAAAAATTTGGGCTGGTCGGAGGGTCCGACCGTGCCCCGCTTCTCGTCGCAACGAATTGTTCGACCGACGCTTGGTCAGCTTTCCCCATAGCGCTGAACAGCTGAATTAGCTGGTTTACATCCACCAAGGAATTAGATGACGCGCCGCGCCGCACTATTTCCAACTGGATAGTTGTTTGAAATGGGAACCTGAGGAGGTGGTTGAACACCTCCTTGTTGCTGCGGCAGTTGAGTGCCCGAGAAGTACTGCGACATTGGTACCTGCATCATTTGCGAAACAGGATACTGAGGAATCCTCGATCTAGCTTCCAGTTGTTGAACTTTGGCCGACCGGAGTTCGTCCCGCGGTATCATAGAGATCTCCGACGTTTTCCGTTTCGTAGAAATTCCACGACGGCCCGCCAGAGGAAGAATAGAAGGCAGCCATCAGGCTCGACTTCTGCGCTATAGCGCCCTCCTTCGTGACACCCTTCTTTTGCCAGTAATCGTCTACTCGCTGTTTCCTTGTTTGCCCTTCCGGGTAACGCGGAATCCAGTTTCCATCTCCTAACTTAATGAATCTGTCTTCGACCTTTATCCAGCCGAGCATAATATACTCGTCTTTGGTCAGACAGAACTTCATTATATGCGGCCCTCCGCAGAAGAAACATGGCCCTTCTCCACTACGACCACTGTTTCCTTCCTGGCGACTCGGTCCAGCCTGACTTATTTCCATCTGGTGTGGCGGTGGTCCTCGGAGTGACTGGTTCATCAACTTGACGGAGTTTTCAAGCGATGACTCCCACTTTTTGAAGTTTTCGGCAATGTGCTTATTCTGCACTACCGTCATATCCTTCAACTGGGCTAATTCACTCGAGAAGGCGTCCAATTTCTCCTGGACTTCTTGCTTCACCGAGTTTCCAAAGTCCATGGGAATAACACCAGAATGTCCGGTAGGACGCTGCCTCACTCCCAGAAGAGAATGACCAGTTGATCCACCCGACCAGTTATCTGCGATATAATCCGCTATGTCCAATACCGTCGCGTACGGCATCCTATCCCCTCTACGCAACTTCTTCGCCCCCGCCGCCGGTGCGTTAGCACGGTTGGAAAGATCATCGATGGCCTTTTGCCCCATCGCCCGCTCTAATTCCTGGGGCGAACGGCGGATCTAAAACCGCCAAGATCAACTCCACCAATTGCTTATTTACTACCGCAGCCGATCCATCCATCAGCTTCTCAGCTTCATTCTTGAAGGCAAGGGAGAAACGTCGAAGTTTTCCCAATTCTGCCTGTTTAATGTACTGATTCTGACGACAGATCTCCTGTAATTTCTCCATCGAACCATCCGCCATATCCGCTATTTCAGGATACAACTCCAGAATCTCTTCCTTCCAATCCGCATACTTCTTCGCCTTGTCGCACGAAGGAAGCCGCTGCCACTGCTCAGAGATGTCGATGTGGTCGAGGTACTCTAGCAATTTATCCTTCATATCCTGCTCATCCTTTATTCCACCGTTTTTGCAAATAGCTTCAGTGTTCCCGAAGAAACAACTTCAGGCTATTCGGAGAAGACCCATCGAACTTGGGTCGATTTTGGTCATAGGCCGCAGGGACCTTGAACCCAGCAACAGAAGTAGCCGCCATTTGTATATTCGAACTCGAAGAAGTGATTTGTGAAGTTGTTCGAGAAGTAAGCGTCTGGGCAGAAGAGCCACCCGAAGATCCTTGAGTTAAGAGCGAGTCAGGAACTGGTGTAGATCCTTCGTCGACTGACAAGGGAATCAGAGGATCGTTTTCTGTAACCACAGAGCGAGACGTCCCAGAAACAATACTAGCACGACCACGACCACGAGAAGAAGACTCAGATGGTGACCGAGGCTTCCGATGCGTGAAGTTTTGAAGCGGGGGAACAAGAGTCGCCCGTGCTCGTGCAGAAACCGAAGTTTCACGAGGTTTTGTTTTATTTTGCTTCGGTACAGGCGCCGTAGTGCGGTGAGAACCGAAGTTTAGCGTTCCTTCTCCTCGAAGAAGATTAGGAAAACCGCTAGGTGGTGTGTCCGAAAGGTCTCTACCCCGTGGAGGAATAGCGAACGATGCAGACGGACGGTATGGGCTAGTTTCCTAGACCCAGAAATAGTTTTGTCGAAAGTAATCTCTCAGAAAGAGATTTATAACCCTCCCTCGCGGTGGGCTCCAGATGATCGATGTGCTCCGAACCTATACCAAAACAACCAACAAACACTCAAAACACAAACCCAAGACTCCCAGAAATAGCTAGACGCTACTGGAAATAAGCCAAGGACTGAGAAAGAGCGAACGCAGCTGCCAAAGTACAAGACCAGGCGAGTGTCAGTCCCTTGATCAGGGCCTAGACGTAGGTTGAAGGGAAAGGTTAAGGTCCTCTACGAGAGAATCGACCTTCACCGAGTAGAACCGCTGGAAAGAACACTCCAAGCGATACCCAAACGATGGATGTCCAATGTCCAGAAACTAGACACCAGAAAGAGCAAGCAAATCGGGAAATAGCGATTCCCAAGTGTTTGTATGCAAGCGAGGCTGTTCCTCAGAAGGTAAGTGGTCCAACAATAATCCAACAATCCGTGCAAGCGTGCAGTTCCGTACAATCCGTACAATGTTCACTCAATCACGTCAAAGCGTTTCCAATAAACCAAGCTTCTATTCCAAACTCCAACAGAAGATCTCACAATTGCCAAGTCCAACAACTGACTATGCACAATGCGCCGATCCCAGAAATAAGCCCAAATCGCAAGCGTTAAGCCTACTAGTACACGGGTAGTTCTGTGTCGTACAAAGAAAGAACTCTAACTACTTATACAGTGTCCACAATCACATGGAAATAAGAACTCCTTCCGAAATAAGACTCCAAAGCCCTCCGCCCTTGCCCTAAGGCCGTTTATCCGTCCAAGGGTTACTAGCGCGAGTAATGCCATTGGCCCGATCGATGGGTAAGCCCTAAGCCGGCCAACCCATAACCCAAGAATTGGAAATCCTGTCCGATCGAAACTGATGCCTTGTTTCTTCCGTGGTATATCCTCCCTCTAAGTCCTATCCCTTCTTACTGAGTCGTCGGAATAAGTTCCTGAGCTCTCTAGCTCCCGAACGGTACCCCACACTAGACTCTTTCCTACAGTGGTCCCTTATTCCGTAAAGTAATACTAGTTCGATCAGCGATCAATCCCATCAAGGATGACCACTCCCTTCAAAGTAACCCGGAACATCTCGGAAAGAAGGCTCTAGGCCTTCCTGTGCCATCACGTGCTCCAGACGCGAACGCGTCAAGGTCAGAAATAAGACCTAGCAAACCCACATGCGGATTTCGATTATTCCGCGCTTGTTCCTTAGTAAGGCCCAAGTACGCAATAGTCCCCTTTTGCTATTTATGGGCTACACATCCCCTACGTGTTTCGGAGCGAGCACCTGCCAGTCCGCTGAGTAGTTTCCTACCCATTGTACCCGTTACTCCGTGATCATTGCCCAGCCGAGTGTACTGAGACTATACACTGACTTCTGGAAAGAAGGCAATACACACGGAAATAAGACTAAAACGCGCAAAATGTGCGGTGTTTAAGTATAGTCTTATTTCCTGCACATCAGCGGTTCGTGAACAGGCGGCGGATGTTCATCGCCAAAAGACGTTGGCCGAAGGCTACACAAAGTGGTTCTGAGATCGGTCCATGTCAAGTCCAGTTGGATGGGGAGTTTCCAGAGTGGGAGGCAGAGGAACCACATTGATACAAGAATGCGGAGAAGGCGAGGACTGGGCGAGTCAATGTGCTTGACAGATGGGCCGGGTCCCCCAACTCGCATGGTGTCGAGGGAAAACATGAATGAATAGTCCTCTCAGAGCTGGATCACATCTGCGGGTGCTGAGGGCGTGTTCTAGATGCATGGATACCAGATTCAGAGATACCCCGCTAAGGTTACGAAACTGACCTTGAGCCAAGAAACAACGGATCCCAAATCGCCATCATGGTCATTATCATCCTCACTGTCATGCTCTGGGTCGAAAATGTAATCGGGATTGATGGACCCAATCGGCGTGAACAGCTGAGCGACTCCACCGGAAGGAGGCAACGAAATGATGAAGTCAATCAAACGAGGTAGAAGACTACAAGATAGGTGAGATGTATCGCAATGAATTGGACATTGTCTTACTCTCTTTTGGTACGTTGAAACGGACCTGCATAAGACTGGAGGAGGGTCTGAGCCAGATTGATCTGACGGGTTAAAGTACCGACACAGAAATTGCCAGAGCGGTCGGGATTTCTTAGGAAGTCCACAAATGATGCATGGTGCGGAAGAATTCCATCTTTGTTGTCCTGCGGCACATAGAGTACGGAATGAAGCCCCCTCAGGAGCAACTGGGTTTCGCCCTCTTCAAGGGCGAAGAATAAATCTATCTCGCCAGCTGTCAGGTAGAAGTAGACGATAGCACACAACATCGGAATGAACTCTAACTGTCTTGGACCAGAACGGAGAATAGTCATGTAGAGCTGGTCGAGTGTGTTAAATGCCGACTTAGAGCCTGCGCTGTTTGGATTTTGAACCACTGCCAGCCGCTCCGTGGGTCGGTGGCTTTCATCATCGATAAATTTGATGATGGTGGAGGCATAGATGAAATGACCGGAAGACTTCTGGACCAGCTGATCCAGTACCTGTGGCATAGGCCAAGGTAAAGGGATCTTTGCCATGGTGCTGTGCTCACTATGGATGCGCGAAAACTCGTCACGGAGATATTTGCGAACGTCATCAAACGATTGCTCGACATTGACCGAGCGATAGTGACCAGAATAGAATGGGGAGTCGAACACCTCGCGAATTTGGGGTTCTGGGCGACTGGCGACGATGAAGCGAAGGGGAATGGCGGGTTTGGAAAATGCGTTGCGAATCGCGTGCAGGATCCGTCGTTGAACATCAGGACTGTCGCATTCGTCGAGGCCGTCGATGGTGATCACCAGAGGTTCGCAACTCCCGCCCCGCGAGCAAGGGCCGATAATCAGCTTTTGTATCTGAGTCTCAATGGAACGCGCAGCGATGGACGGATCCTTTTCTGCGACCTGGCTAATCGGGGTTCTGAATTGAGGGACGTTAAGCGCGAGCTGGTATGCGATTGTCGCGAATACAGTCTTTCCGTTCCCGCGTGTAGCATGACCACGTTTGAAGAAAAAGCAGCCGCCGAGTCTTCCGGAATCATGGAGCTGGCCCCCAAGCGTTTGCATGATCGCGGATTTGCCAGCGCCTGCGGGGCCGTACAGCCAAAGGATAGTGGTTTCTGAGTGTGTGGCTAGTGCCCATTGACGAAGATTGTCAAGCATCTTCGTGCGCGTCTCGGGATGGCATCTGGGTTGCGGGTAGCTCTCTTCTGAGTCGTACATGGCTCCCAATGCTGCGTTACTGGCCAGAATATGAAGCCCTGGAATTATACTTCAGCGTGCGGAATATTTCATCGCGATGTGCGACATACCGCTTTGCCCATGGTGGTTAATGACGTCCCCATGGATATCCCAGTTCAAGCTGGGACCCAACCCTTCACCCCCCACACCACCTACGCCGTTTCTGTAGCCCGACCCTCCCGCGCCTCCGGTTCCCCCTGCGAAAGAATTGATGCAGGGACCCAGCTCTCAAGACTCCTGGCTGCGCACCTGTAATATAACAGTGATAATTGTTCATGAGAACGGGCAATACTTGACAATGGACGTGGGGGAAGTGGGAACGAAGAGGATCTGTGTATTGGATTCGAGTTAACGAGACTCGCAGGTGGAAAACACGAGGGAAGCAACACAAGGCTGCGTGTATTCTATGCACAGGTACTGGCACAGCAGGCTTTTCCCATGTCGATGCGCCGCAGAACTGGACCGATGTTTCTCGTTCCGGGCATGTTGTCGGACTGAAATAGACCATTCGCTGAACTGCCGTGCAGGTCCGGGAACATGAGGCAAGATCGTCTATACATCGAATTGGCTACACGGCAACGGGATCTACGTATTTGGATAATTGCACCTGGGCAGCAAGGCCACGAACATATGGCCCAAAAGCAAAACCTGTTTGCAGCCGATGTTTCGGAACGAAAAATCCATTAGTTCCAGCAGTAAACGTGGAATACGGCCATGGTCAAGAGGGAGCTGCACACGTAAGACAAGAACAACGGAGGGATGGCGAGCGATGAGCGGGTGCGCGTGAGGCCATCACATCATGATGACCATGGCGTACGCGAAGGCATTGCGGTCCTGCGACAACAACTGCATGTTTTCCCATTGAGAGAAAGAACAAATAAGAGGAATGGAAAAACCAGTGGCAGGGCACGGCGGAAGAATGCATCTCTCATCTCATATCCTCGACCCCCCAGACTTGACCGTCGTTGATGATGCCGTGGCCGAACGTTTCCCGATAAGTACATGTTACAATTCGAGTGCAAAGATCAGCATCACCCACCTAGGCGTTGCGACACTGCGACATTGCTTGCTTTCGAGCTCATTGCACGCTTGCTTCAAAGTCGAGCCTGCCTTCCCTTGCCTTGCTTTTCACGGACACGTGGTCTCCTTGACCTAGGATTGACTCAGCGTGGCTCGTACTCGGCGAGTATGCGAAGCGGAGAGATACGTATTGGGCCCGCGCGCGCCGAAGGACAGCGAGAAAGAGTTATTGTTCAATTGAATCAATAAACCACTTGACGCAAATATCGTAGTAAAAGAACCGTAGTAAGTGAACGCGGCGCGAGAGGAAACGGGGATCGCGACGCCAGACCTGAAATTGAAGATCCTTTCTGGATTCAGAGTGGAATAGAGGGAGATGCCGATAACTCACCCACCTGCGCACACGCAAGACGGAGCGAAGCCAAAGCTAGGCGATTATCCCCACCATGCGCATTTTGGGGATTTTGCGCAGAGCGCCCGCGCCGTGCGCTCGCAAAAGAGAGACCTCGGTCCCTCCGCCCAAAACAGAGAGAGAGGGGAAATGGTAGCATGCAGTGCACCAACGTAGTACTGGATCATCAAAATGAATCAATATAATACGCTGGAGTAATCGGATGATGGCCATGGCGCACCTTGCGGTATACGTATGCATTGCGCTAGCGAGGTGGGGATGTAGTTGAATAGCTGGGAGGGATATATGAGGCGATTTGCGAATGAGGGCGAGCAGGGTGGGCGCGGAGTCGACTCTGGTGGTAATGGATATCACTATACGTGCGCATGCCTTAAGCGGGGATCCGTTTCGTTCTAAGGAAAGAGCGATGTGGTGAGAAGAAAACAAAATCGACTACAGCAAGACAGCGAAGAGCAAGCAGGGCAGGTGAAGAGGAGACGCAATGGGCGGGAATGCAAGGGGAGCTTACCTTTGTTCACCCTCGTCCGCTCATCTTTGTCTGCGATCCGTCCCTTAGGCATATAGAATAGCGACGATGATGGCTTCGCATTTCGTACATCGTATCTCGCATTGGGTAGTGGACACGAGCATCCACCGGCAAGGATCATTCGGTCGATACACAGTAGCGAAACCGGGAGATATCATAGACGTGGCGTGGGCCCGGCCCATGAGGACCGTCAGTCCAGGCCGGGGCTCTAGTGCAGATGCAAGTTCGTCTAGCGTGAGACGCGGACGTGAACGAGGAGGATGGCAGGTGTGAATGAAAGAACGGCGAAGGGCGGTAGCGCGGCGGTGAGAACTAGTAGCGGTGGCGATGTCACTGGTCGATCAGATTGCCGCCCGAGTACGAACAAGTAGCAATAGCATCGAATCAGCGAGCGAGGCCGCGCCAATCTTCGGAACAAAACGAGTCATGGATAACCTGTACTCAACGCGGGCAAATCAACGAGGGCAAATCAACGACCCAGGATCACTTAGCCAAACTTGGGGGCGCGGGCCAATTTGGAGGCCACTTCTCGAAAGAGCACAGCTAGCACGCGGGGCGACAGACGTCGTTTCCGAATCCGAGTTGGTGGTCGGGAGCAAGAAGCGTTCAAGTGACGCCGGACATCAGCGGAGCTGTCACATCCATGCACCGCCGCATTTCCCTCTTGCTCCGAACTTCCATCTCGCTCTCTCCACGCTCGCTCGACGAGTTGACAGGAAGTAACCATCGACATCGGATTAGGTCCAACATCCCAATGGGACTCCGGGCAACGCAAGGAATCAATCCGAGTCTACGCAATATCCGATCGCCTGGCACTTCCTCTGGAATCATAACATTCGAGAAGAACGGTTTGTTTTTCCCGGGAGATAGCATTGCACTCATAGCTGTGGCGTGCTACGATATCCGTGCGTGATTCTTCTTTCCTTTGAGCGTTTTACCATACTGACCGTTTCTCCCTGCCGTCTTCTGCGTCTAGTCCCGCAGCTCATGGTCATCGTGCTCACCCTCGCCTTCGTCACTTCTTCCACCGCCGCCTCACCTGCGTGCGCCAAATCCGCATCACTCGACAGCAACTTCAATATGCAATTGCCCTTCGCGCTCGCCCCAGCCGTTCCCTCCATTGACACTTCGTGGGCATGATCAACGGTGCCGTCAGCGCCACCAATATGGCGTTCACCCTCCGCGGCTGCCTGCGCCTACACACTCGAATTTTAGCTCCGTCGCGACATACTCGCGTCTCTTCATTCCCGAGGAGACGGGCCGCTGCACGTACTCACTGTGACTGGGTGAGGGCACACCGGTGCGCTCTTGGCGATCGTCGCGTCTGGAAGGGACGCAGTGACGGAGTATCGCGCGGCACAAAGATGGGTGCAGTGTGGCTTAGCGAATTCATAGGGCGACGCCAGATGGGTTTGTCGATGAGAGTGAAGGTGATGGATGGGGAGACACGAGCACGACGTACTCGAAGCCTGACTTCGACGAGATCGCGCTCTCCTTGCCCTCGGAGTTCGCTACGACCAATCTCTACTTCCCCTCTCCAGCATGCTTCGACGCGCACTTCCCTCCTATGCCCGGGGCTGAGCACGGAATCGATGGAAACGAGATGGCTTGATGCCTCGCCACCCATACGTTTTCTTCTTTCACTTAGTCTTTTGTGGTATAGCAGCATTCGCTTCACTCACTCCACTGTATATGCACCCCTTAGCCTCGACCTTCCTTACTCCGTCCTGATCCCATGACATATTCCTTACTCAATTTTCAAACTTTGTCGTCAGTTGTAGTAGTAGAATAAATGCAATAACGTCAACAATAGGTCGAAAATGTATGTGATTGTCCAGTCGATGAGGATGTTCATCGACTTTTTTGCCTTCGTGGAATACAGTGAATGCCAAGTCTCAGAACTGGCAGATATATTCACACTTAAGTATGCTGAACAACCAAAGTTCGAATATTTGGACCTTCGATAGCCACAAAACATAACTGAGCGCTCAACTATTATGTTTGCTATGCCCTCGCACTCTTTCCTTTATTGTATGGCTGTCATATCACTGCACCTTGATGGTTTAGGTCACTTGAGTCAGAGAATGGAATAGGAAATTGCACGAAGTACTTGATACTATATTCGACTTGCCCACTATGTGGGGTAGCGGCTCAATCCAGCGTAAGTAGTGTACATCGGAATTGATCAAGTAAGAAGCTTCAGGTGATCAGGGAGGTCGAGACTGACTATTGCCTCATTCCAGCCGGTTACCATATTTCTCCATCTGTTTTCTGTGGAGTGGAGACGACTGATATGAAGTAAGTTTGAGTCGAATTTGCCAACCTGCTTCCAGAAAACGATGAGTTCCGTTGTCGGATTGGGGAAGGACTGAATAAAGCGGAAAGGCCTTGTCAATAGTTGTTGGTCGATCTTTCCGTGCCTTACCTCAAGCCATTTGGAAACGTGATAGCAAAGCGAGATTCCACTCGCCCAAGATGACGTCATTGAGGCAATTGGGATGTTCCAAAGCTCCTGACAGAGTACGGGGCAGGGAGGGGATAACCTGAACAGATATGGAATTACAGCTATGAGTTGGTATCTGTCCAAATATTGTGAATAAAAAGGTCTGTCGGATTAAGACACCCACTGTTCAGTCTTGTGCTTGTTTAGGGCGTTTGCACCTATCTGATTTCTGCCCGTTCTGCGGATGAATTCCAACACTGCGGCTGGAGTTTCCCATGAACAGTGCCTGCCCATGTCGAGGGTATTTTTCACCATTTTGCGAATGCAGTGCAACGCTACGTCCCGGAATGTCAGGGAAGCAGCCAACACAGTTAGTCCATGTTGATCCTTCGCACTATTTGAGTTAGCACCACAAACAGAAGTTCTCATTTCGGTCCATGTCAAGTCCAATAAGTCACGGGTGTTTGAGAGCGTGCCGGGTGTGAACGCCACCAGCGACACAAGAATCCGGAGAATTTCTGAGCTGCATGGCACCATGCGCCCGGCAGACAGCTCATGCCAATTCCACTCTACTTTTTTTTCCAAAGGAAGCCATGTATTCATAGTCTTCCCAGAGTTTCATCAAGTCTCGGGGTGCTGAGCGCATCTGCATTGAAGTAGTATCAGCCTTGAAAGTGAGCTACAGCTTTGGAACCAACTTTGAGCCACACGAGCATTCGCTCCGGGATAGCAGTGGTACGGAAGAAAAAGACGCAGTTGGGATCTATGGTACCAATCAGTGGAAAGAGTTCAGCCCCTCCAGTGGAAGGCAGTGAGGACTCGAGGAAGGATATCAATTGAGACTCGAGAAATCTTTCAAATGGTCACCGTAAGATATACCGCACTTTCGGAATACACGGAACATACCGTGCCCAAAACCCAACGGCATTTTCATGCGTTCCCGCATAAGCTTCAAGAACGATTCGTGCCAGATCAGCCGACACAGAATGGCCCAGACCGATCAGGATTATTGAGGAAATCCAAAAATGATGCATGATGAGAACGGATTATGTCCATGTCCGACGGCATGTTAAGCACGGAATGGAGATTTCGCAGTCGTAACCAGGTTTCACCCTCTTCAAACCCGAGGAGTCTATCAATGTTATGCGGCGCAAGTTGGAAGTTGACGATGACAGACAGGATCGGAATGAGTTCGGACTGCCTGCGAGCAGAAGTCAGGATGGTCAGATGCAGCTGGTCGAGTGTATTGAATGCAAACTCGGAGCCTGCGGTGGTCGTGTCTTGAACCATTGCCAGTTGCTGTGTTGGCCGGTAGTTTTTATCATCAATGAATTTTATGATGGTCGATGCATAGATGAAATAGCCAGAAGACTTCTGAACCAGCTCCTCGAGGATGTACTCAGAAGGCCAAGGTGACTGAATTCTCGCCATTGTGTCATGCTCGCGATGAATTCGCACAAACTCGTCGGAGAGATATTTGCGGACATCATGGAACGATTGTTCCACATTGAATGAGTGATAGTGGCCGTAGTACAAGGGGGTATTGAACAACTCGCGGATATGCGGTTCGGGGCGACTCGCCACGATAAAGCGAGGGGAAATCAGGTGATTGGAAGATGTGCTCCGGATTGCACGCAGTATCTCCTGTTGAAAATCATGACCTTCGCATTCATCGAGCTCATCGATGAGAATTGCGCCAGGATCGCGATGTTCATGTGAATGACAAGGCCCAGAAATGAGGTTCTGCATCTGGGAGGCGATGCACTGTCCAACAATGGATGGATCGTTCTCTATGATTCGAGATATAGGAGTCTTGAGCCACGGAACACGGATCGCGAGCTGGTAAGCAATCGTTGTGATCACAGTTTTTGCGTTGCCGCGGGTAGCATGACCGTGTTTGAAAAAGAAGCAACCGCCGAGTCTCCCGTCCTCGTGAAGTCGAGTCGCGAGTGTCCGCATAATGGCAGATTTCCCTGCACCTGCGGGGCCATATAGCCAGAGAACGCTTGTCTGTGAATCTGTGTCCAATGCCCGTCCACGCAAATCTCCGAGCATTTTGGTGCGTGTTTCAGGATGGCATCTTGGCTGGGGGAAGCTGTCCATCGAATCGTGGATGGCCTCCAGCGCTACCGAGCGGCGCAATATATCAATACCTTCATCATCTATTCAGAATGAGATGTGATGAAGCTGGTTAACGTGCCTCGATCGCGGTATTGATGGATATTCTGGTGTATGAGCAGCCCAGAACCCAAGTCATGCAATGGGTCTCCCCCGACCGTATTTTGGCGATTCGGATCTCCGGACACGCGGTCACTGTCCCGGATGCGTCAAATAAGAAGCGTGAATCTGGCCCGACGTACAAATTGCCAAGCACATTATTATGCATGGTAAAGTGTCCCACCGAGATATCAAAACTCAGGCTTGGACCCATGCCATGGCCTCCTGCTCCACCTGCCCCATTTCCGTGGCTGTCCCCGCCAGAGCCTCCTTGGCCTCCTGCAGAAAAAAATAAAATAAAATAAAAACATGAGTGACGAGGCTGAGGGCTGGACATTTCCAACTCGCACCACCAATGTGATTGACTATTGCCTGGGGACGACTTGCATTCCTAGCCTTGGCAACCCTGGATCGACGACGATCTGCAGGCATTGAATTCGCTAAGAGGTGTGGATGGCAGAAGGACGAGACGGGCGTAGCGGTGCAGGTGCCACACGTTGCGAGGCTGGGCAAATGTTCGCACGTCAATCACGGTGATTCTGCGTTCCAACTCTATTGATAGTGCTGGTGTCAGCTCAAACTTGGGCCAAGCGCTGATCATCCGTTTACAGTAAGATCACCAGTGCACCAAATACTGCGCCTGCTCGCGCGCGTGCTTCGTCTCTGCCACTGCCACAACGCAAACGGTCTAACGTTACGCCAAGCATCGGCCAATGAGAACTGATCTTTTCTCGGTTACATAGAGGAAAGACTGCCATGCACTTGCTGTACATACACTAAGTGGACAAAAATGTGAGACCGTTTAAATAGCCAGAGCCAACATTTTGGCCATGTTCATCGGATGATCCGAAGTTGATCCGCCATCAAAACTGCCAAATATTCAAATCGTGATTTTCCAACCCAACAGCTGATTTTTTTTTCAGGACATCTTGAATGGTTCAAAATGAAGTTCATGATCTCCCAACAAAGTTCACAAGTCAAACTATGCAAAAATATTCAGGCATTCCAGCGCTGTGGCGCTTGCAAAATGGCCATTTTGACCGTTTTTGGTCAGAATCACACAATTTTGGCCGAAATTCAGTCAAAATAGCCGTTTTTCGGCATCCACAGCGCGTCAAACTTCAATTTGGGTGAGCCAGATCATCCATTAAGAAAAATTTGAATGACTTAAAAATTACGAAGTTTCGGTTTTTTCGGTTTTCAGCCCGGCCTAATGCCAGATCAATTTCTTTGATCCCACCAATTGCACAGATATCTTCATCTGGTCCTCCTGTTCACTGTCATGTCTTATTTTTGATGAAAATATGTACTTGTTGTCTTGCAGTATGCCAAAAACCGATCGGACATTCTTTTCGTCCACTTAGTGTACATTAGAGAGGTTACGCAAAGCCACCCGGAGCTACCCAGGTGGCTATGAGGCATATGCAAGCCGGTGGTTTCAGCCTCTGGGTGGCTTTCTGGATGGCTTTCAAAATGAGCCCCACTACTGCTTCAGGCTGATATATACATCTGTTTTCTCCTACCACCATACAAAGGCAATTACTTGAGGCCAGATTCTATTTTGCGAAAATATTGAGGGTTGTTGTTTATGAGTGAGATTGAGATTTCAATGATACTGGAGCAAACTGAGGAAAGATGGGCATCTGGTTGCTAAGCGATGGGCATGGTTTTGGATTCAGTACAGCAGTGAGCATGGGTGACCAACAATGAAGTTAACTATGTCATTCATGAACCCACAAAGCCACCGGCTTTCACATGCCTCATAGCCACCTGGGTGGCTCCGGGTGGCTTTGCACAACCTCTCTATTTACGTTTCCGGAGGAACTTTCGATCTATCGCTGCTTGTTCGTAAATCCGCTCACTCGCATGTATTATGTTGGATTGGCAATTCCCAAATTCGCTGGCGCCACGACAACAAAAGTGACTTGACTTGACGTAGCACGGCGAGCAAGTACGAGCTCCGCGTTCTCCAGCTCAACCTTATAGATAAGTAACACCGTTTTTGGCCATGTTATTTGGTCTCAGACCGGCAGATATTTTCGCAGTATCCTGGAATGAAGTTCGAATAGTCGACTCTTTTTAGTGAGTACTAGCATACATCTGAATCCATCAAAATGGCAGGGGAATATTCAGGTCGTCAGGGAGGTGAAGGCGCACTACTCGAGTATAGCCCGATTCCAGCATTCCACCCGCTCAACTCGTTCTCTGCGTAGTCGAGGCGACGGATGTCAAGTAGGGGTGAGTTTAACATGAAAGCTTGCTTCCAAAATGCAATGAGTTCCGTTGTCGGATCGGGGAAAGACTTGTCAATGCGGAAAGGTCTTGTCAATCTACTGTTGGCCGGTATTTGCGTGGCTCACCTGAAGTCATTTGGAAACGTGATAGATAAGCGAGGTTACGCTCAACCAATCAGACGAAATTGGAACAAAATCTGCGATCGGCGGGTTCTTTCTCTGAGATCATTATATTTGAGTGGAACATGTGCCTACGAGATTTGTGCGTGGGCCTTCCTCTCTTTTGGAGCTTGTCCAGTACTAACCATTCCTCCCCGCTATCTTCCTCGTCTCCTCCCGTAGCTCGTCGATCTCGTTCTCACCTTCGCTTCCGTCACTTCTTCCACCTTCTCCCGCCAGCTTGCGCCGGAATTCGCATCGATTGACAACAACTTGAATATGCAATCGCCTTCGGCGCTCAAGTCCAGCCGTTCCCTCGGCCTCATGGACACGGCGCCGATGTAGATGGTCGTTAACGGCGTGATCATCGTGTTCACCTCTCGCGGCTTCCTGCGCTCATGCACTCGAATTTCGGCCGTTTCCGTGTCTCTTCATTCCCAAGGAGACGCAGGGCTGGACATACTGGGCATACCCGGCGTGCCCCTCACCGGCGTGCACTGGTTTGCGTTCTCTACCCTCGGGCACAAATGATGGGGTATCGCGCGGTGGGGTGGTTAGTGCGGAGCGGCTTCCCGAATTCCTAGGGCGATTCCCTAATCCGATTCCCAAGGAGACTTTGTCAATGTCGGTGATCATGACGATGGCGGACACGAGCACGGTGTGCTCGAAGCTAGAGTTCGACGAGACCTGTCGACCTTTGCGGCGACAGGTGGGTCGGTAGTATTTATCATCAATGAACCTGATGATCGTAGAGGCATAGATGAAATGGCCGGAAGATTTCCGAACCAGTTCTTCCAATACGTCGGGCGAAGGCCAAGGTCGTGGGATTCTCCACATTGTGCTGTGCTCACGGTGAATTCGCGTGAACTCGTCACGGAGATATTCCGAACGTCATCAAACGACTGGACCAGATTGACCGAGCGATGGTGGCCATCATAAATCGGCGAGTCGAACATCTCGCGGATATGCGCCTCGGCGCGACTCGCAACAATGAACCGAGGGAGGAGTGGGTGATTGAGGGATGTGCTCCGGATTGTGCGCAGAATTTCTACTTGAACACTGTGCCTGTCGCATTCGTCGAGCCCATCGATGAGAATAACAATGGGATCATGATGATCGTGGGTGCGACAAGGCTTGTAAATCAGTTCCTGCCTCTGGACCGCGATGGACCGTGCAACAAGGGATGGGTTTTGTTCCACGACTTGAGAAATTGGGGCCCTCAGCCACTGGACATTGAGGGCGAGCTGGTAAGCGATCGTTGTGAACAGGGTTCTTGCATTTCCACGGGTAGCATGGCCATATTTAAAAAAGAAGCCGACCCCGAGTCTCCCGTCCTCGTCAAGTTGAGTCGCCAGTGTTTGCATTATGGCAGATTTACCTGCCCCCGCGGGGCCATACAACCAAAGAATGGTGGTTTTCGGACGTGTTTCTACTGCCCAGTCTCTCAGATCTTTGAGCAGTTTTGTGCGCGTTTCGGGATGACATTTTGGTTCCATGAAGCTGTCTGTTGAGTCGTGGATGGCTTTCAATGCGACTGCATGGTGCAGTATATCGAATGCCTGTAACTTATACTCAGTCTATAGACATCTGAGAATGGTGAATGACGTGCCTCTCTCGCGCTGCTGTACATTATTCACAGTGAAGTTTCCACTGGACTGGATGTCGAAATTCAGGCTGGGACCCATCCCGTAACCTCCAGCACCACCCGTACCTCGTCCGTAACCCCCTCCTCGCGCACCTCCCCTGCCCCCTGCGGAGATTGGGTTAGTTATTGGACCATGGACCCGAGAGTGTCAGGTCCTACACCGTTGATATAATTATTTACCGTCGGACCACCGGGAAATATGATGACGATAATGCGCTGCAGACAAGAACCCTTGTAATGCGGAGAGGGAAATAGGACAAACTTCTGCGGACAACGTGGAAGGAAGAGAAGACTGACGAGGTGCGCGTACCACGAGGCTGCCAGTCACATCGGGATTAGCTAAATTTCGAGCCAAAATAGATTGGTTCCAACACATAAAATATTGGATTGGATTTCCACTGACTGGGATATTTTGCGTTTCCTCTGTGCCGAAATGCTTCGGGCTTCCCATTTATAGCAAGCCCGAAGCATTTTTAGCGACGAATACGTGTAATTTCCGGTCTGATTTCCCTTCACGAGATACTTGATCCAATACTTTATAGGTTGGAATCAATTTATTTTGACCGGAAATTTAGCTAATCCCGATGTGAGTACGTATTGGGACAGCCGCCACTTTCGCACGTTTCGGAAACGGTCACACGTTGTTCCCCATTGAAGCGGCATAAAAAAAGGTTCAGTGGTAAATGGTTTTTGAGCGTAAGGCAAGTGGTGAGTAGGAAAAGACGAGACGCATGTCACGGCTCTACCAACCACAGAGTGCGCGAGGCTTTGAACCCGACACATCGACAAGAGTGAAAATTCCGCTCGGCCGAATATGCTGCCGAGACAATTAAAACTACCCGATATGGGAAATTCTGAATGTATTTCACTCTCGCCGGTGTGCGGGCAAAGCTCGAGTCATCGGGATGTGATCAAGAAAGAAGAATGAAATTTATGCAGGTGAAAGGGGTAGTTTATGGCGAGAGTCGAGGAAAGATCAGGATTGCAGCGTGCATAGTGGATGTTTCGAGGTCGGAGGATCACAAAATTTTATCAAGCTGTGATCGACCACATTTCGTACCCAGCGATATGATGAGAATCACCCTGGATCTTGATCGAGTAGAAATATAAGCGATTAGAATGCACACAAACTTAACTGTAGCCATAACGGCACACGCACGCAGACACCGAGGCTGGAGCTTTAGAAGTCAAGAAAAGGGTTCACGACCCTCAATCTGCACTTTTACTTCCATTTCCGCATTCGAATTACGTTTCGCCGTATAGGACTGTACCAATTAAATAGTCCTCGTTCTCAAGCCCGCAACCTGAAAGCGCAGATGAATATACACAGGAATCAGATTTTCGGTCTATAGAACCGCGCTGAGCGGATAAAGACCTGGAATGGCGGTCATACCTATTCCCTCTGAAACATTACCTCGATTTAGGACAGATCACCCGATAATATTCTGAGAGAACATCCCAGAGGTGTATTGAGTGGAGAATTGAGGTTCAATATCGAACGAAACGACGACTCACCCGTCCAGCCCAGTCTATCCCAGCCTTGCTGCAATACACGGAATTATCACTTGACGGGTGGTATTAGCACCTTCACCGGAGTGCTCACGAAAGGAAAGAAAAATAACGTACCAACTCCCTCCATCTTCCTCCGGGGACGTAATTCGACGCCAATTGCTATTCAACGCATCCAAATAGTAAAATTCACATAAAATGCAGGAAGGAACGAAAATAAAAACCACACCAACTCTGCAGCGACTGAATGAATCCTCAGTGCTCAATGCTGGGGTGCCACTGTACTGCACGACAACACGGAATCGAAATCCCAACTCGTCACCAGTCTTTGATTAGAGTAGAAGCACTACATCGATGAACGACAACGACATACTGAATTAAAAGTTTGACTATGTCGGACCCCCAGCACACGATGAACACCGGGTCCAAGTAAGGTTTGGGTACAAGTCGCGTCTTGAACATGAGGGTGCCTCTGCGTGGCCACAATTCAGTGAGATGTGGAGACGCGGGAGGGTCAGTGGGATGAGTGGGGTAGAGGGAGACCCATCCATAGAGGCCTATGAGAAAGTACACTACACTCAAGCAGGCGCCATCCGAGTCCAATGTTCAAGCACAAACCGAAACTTAATGCAGCCGCGCGAAGTGATTTGACTTCCAGCCGCAGCTGGGACGAGGGAAATGCAGCGAGAGCGGAATCGTTCCATGTAGGCATACCGAGTAAGTGAATGCTGACATACTCGGAGGGTGTAGGATTTGCGGCACATCGACAATGCCCTTCCCGGTACGAATGTGCGTTATGCAAGAGGGGTTCACTTGCGATCGTGCACTGCACAGATTGGACGATTGGTGCCAAACAAGGGACTGATATGCAGGAATAAATGGAGCGGGGGCAAAGAAAAGGAGAGAAACGGGACAAAAAGAAGCAGATGAAGCAAGCAATGCACGGGAAGCAACGGAATGGTGAGCGAAAGGGAAACAGGAACTCACTTCGTCCGTCCTGTTCCGTCGATCTGGTCTACATTACAGGGCGTTATCGCACCCGAGAGAATGAGAGAAACGGCGGGGTCTAGCAGTGAAGGGCAGGCAGGTCAAGTCTATGCAAACACGCGCGGGCAAAAATCAGTCAGCCACATCGGCCGCATGAAGAAAAGAATATATGACGCATGCGGGAGCAGACGCTGCGGTCGAGCGTGCGGTTCGGTAATTCATAATTGGGTCGGCGAGGAGCGGGAGACGGCGGAAGATTCGGGCGGCGGGGAGCTGGGGGAGGGCGTAGACCTGGACGTGCGGGACGGTAGGACGGAGGTGTGAAAGAAAGAACGGCGATCCGAATCCAGGGAATGGAACGAGGCGTACCAGGTCCCGCTAACAGGCTTGCGTACAAACGAGTAGCTGCTCCACTGAACCAGTAGGCAAGCGCCGCCACACGGCGAATCCATGGAACGAGTCTGAAGGCGCGCGTCACGAGCAGCGAACTGCCTGCGCCCATGACTCGAATTTCAACCGCATCGCTGTGTTCTCGCGTCTCTTTATTCTTTTGTGCACGGATGATGGAGTATCGCACGGCGGAGCTAGTGCGAACCGGTTTCCCGAATTCGTAGCGCGATTACCGAATCCGAATCCCAAGACGGTTTTTGTCGATGTCGCTGCGAATGTCGATGACAAAAACCCGACTTTGACAAGATCGCGCTCTCCTTTTCCCTATCGACCATTGCCGCGACATACATCTATGCGTATCCGACACCTGACACTCGACGCTCGTCTTCGTCATTCGATGCGCACTGCCCTCACATGCACGAGCACGAACGGTGAACGGCATAGCTTGATGCCCGTCTCATGCCTCTGCTCTTTCACTTAGCCTTGTATGTGCGCCTCCGCGTCGACTTTACTTTGCTACCTCGCACCTGCACCTCGATCCTCCTTACATCCTCATGCCTACTCTTTTCTGATTGACGCTCAGCCCATGCACGTACTTGCACGACTCCTGGCATCTCAGAGCATTTATTGCAATTCATTATTTCCTTCTTACTTCGTAATCATCTTGGCAATGCAAATCCGGACAGGAATAGAACACCGAGCGAATACGTAGATACAGAGTGTTGGGATCCTGCGAAAGACTTCGTACAGCCATGCGAGTTGGACCTGGTAATTGCAGTAGTTGGCGCCGTTCACTAGGAATGGGACCAGCGAATACTCTACATCATGATTCATTGAAGGAGTCTAAGTCTACAGGACGATTTTAAAACTATCGGGGAGATGTAGCTTGACTATCATATCATTGTAATGTCTGACACGACCATGCCAGTCATTCTCCCAATCTTCTGAGTTATGGTGAAATGAGTTGATATGCTTGCGGTCATGCTCTGGCGCAGCTTGCTGCCAGTACGTGATGAGGTCCATCGTTGAATCTGGGAAGGACTGGAAAACATCAATTAGATGTAGCCGACGAAATTCTTGTACCTCACTGCAAGCCACTTGGAAACATGATGAAAAAGTTCGGGAGCACTCGGCAGAGAGGACCATATTCCGGAGGGTGGGATAGACCAAAGCTCACGATAGAGTAGAGGGCAAGGAGGGGAAAGTCTGACCAGATATGCAATATCACATCCGAGGTAACACCTGATACAAATAGTCAACAAAATTGTCTCTTTGCATAGTTGACACTAACTGGGATGTTGTGTAGGCTTTTTTGAGGCTGCAGACAGGGTAGTGGTCCTTGTACAGCAGTGCATCACGAGATGCCACCGGATTAACTCCTCCATAAGTATCCATGTGGTTCTTGACTATCTTGTGAATCAATTGCAACGCCAGGTCCCGAGCAGCCCAGGGATAGTTTGCTTGTGGCTGGTTAATATGCAGTGAATATTCATCTCCAACGGACTTGAGCCGAAGGCTACACAAAGTGGTTCTGAGATCGGTCCATGTCAAGTCCAATTTAGTGGGCAGTACCCAAAGCCGGTTGTCGAGAAACCATATTGATACGAAAATGCGGAGAAGTTCCGGACTGGGCGAGATGATGCGCTTGATAGATGGACTAGCGCTCCACGAATTCATGTTATCGATAGAACACATGAATGCATAGTCCTCCAAGAGCTGGGTTAAACCCGGGGGTGCGGAAGGGCTCTTCTAGATGCATGGGTGTCAGATTTGGAGATACTCCACAAAGGGTACGAAACTGACCTTGAGCCAAGAAGTGATTGATGCCAATTTGCCATCGAATCGGTCTGCCACTGGGTTGAAAATATGGTCGGGATCAATGGATCCAATTAGTGGGAACAGCTCAGCGACCGCATCGCAAGGAGGCAACGAAACGATGAGGTCGATCAAGCGAGATAGAAGACTACAGGATAGGTGAGATGTATCAGAGGAAATCAAACATAATCTTACTTGGGATGGCAACGCTGAAGCGGACCTGCATAATAATGAAGGAGGATCCGAGCCGCATCGATCTGACTGACACAGAAATCACCAGAGCGGCCAGGATTTTTGAGGAAATCCAAAAACGAAGCATGGTGCGAAAAATTTTTGGCTCCATCGTCCTGCGGTATGTTGAGGACAGAATGGAGGCCCCTCAGTATTAACAAAGTTTCGCCTTCTGCAAGCCCGAAGAGTTGGTCAATTTCTCTGACTCTGATGGATAAGTTGGTGATAGCACAAAGAATCGGAATGAGCTCTGATTGCCTCGGAACAGAACTGAGGATGGTCATATAGAGCTGGTCAAGTGCATCATACGCCGACTCGGACCCTGGGCCGTTTGTGTTTTGAACCACCTCAAGTCGCACTGTCGGCCGGAAGTTCTCATCCCCAATGAATCTGATGATCATAGACGCATAGATGAAATAACCGGAGGACTTCTGAACCAGCTTTTCCAATACACTGGGCACGGGCCAGGGTGAGGAGATCTCTCGCATGGTCAAATGATCGCGATGAATTCGGGAGAACTCGTCACGAAGATACTTGCGAACATCATGAAAAGACTGCTCTACATTGAAGGAGCGGTAGTGGGAAGATGGCGAGTCGAGCGCCTGGCGGATATGTGGTTCCGGACGACTGGCAACCATAAACCGAAGGAAGAGTGGATGGTTGGGGGATGGGCTCCGGATTGTGCGCAGAATTTCTCCCTGAACACCGTACCCGTCGCATTCGTCAAGCCCATCGATGAGAATAACGATGGGATCATGATACTGAGGGGTGTGACAAGGCTCGGAAATCAGCTCCTGCATCTGGGTTGCCATGGATTGCGCAACAATGGATGGCTTTCGTGCCACAGCTTCAGAAATTGTAGCCCTGAGCCATTCAATGTTGAGGGCGAGCTGGTAAGCGATCGTTGCAAACAGTGTCTTTGCGTTCCCACGCGTAGCATGACCGCGTTTGAAGAAGAAGCAACCACCGAGCCTCCCACCATCGTGGAGTCGAGTCGCGAGTGTGTGCATTAAGGCAGATTTTCCCGCGCCCGCGGGGCCATACAACCAAAGAATGGTGGTTATCGGACGTGGTTCCACTGCCCAGTCACTCAGATCTTTGAGCATCTCCGTGCGCGTTTCGGGATGACATTTTGGTTCTATGAAGCTGTCTGTTGAGTCGTGAATGGCTTCCAATGCGACCGCATGGTGCAGGATATCGATGCCTGTAACTTATACTCAGTCTATAGATGTCTGATGATAGTTCATGGCGTGCCTCTCTCGCGCTGCTGCACGTTGTTCACGGTGAAGCTTCCGCTGGACTGAATGTCGAAATTTAGGCTGGGACCTGTCCCTTGACCTCCAGCACCGCCTGCACCGTTTCCATATCCCGGCCCTCCCGCGCCTCCGGTTCCTCCTACGAAGAATTAATGAACGGACCGAGCTTTCAGGACTTCAGGCCTCGTACCTGTAATATAGCAGTGATAATTGTTCATGAGGACGGGGAGCGCTCGACAATGGACGTGTGTGAATTGGGGAGAGGGAGCGTCGGTGTTGGCTTCGAGTTAACGGGAGTCGCAGGTAGAAAACACGAGGGAAGCTGTGTAAAACTGTGTCTATCGCACGCAAGGTCTTTGGACAGCAGACACTTTCGCACGTCGATGCGTCGCAGAGCTGGACCGGTCCTTCTCTTTGTATGCATGATGTCAGACAGAAATAGTCTATTCGCCCAATTGCCGTGCCGTGCGGGTCCGGGAACCTCGGGCAGGGGCTAGACTATCCATCGCCTCGGCTACACGGCGAATGCGACGAGCGTCAGAGCGGTTTGTGGATCGCCAGCCGATCCAGGTGCCCGTGCAATTTGTTCCAAATCCGAGGAAGTTGGCGAGTAGTAAAGCACTGTAACCAGAATTGAGTTTCACTAACCCTGCTCCGTACAGCCAACACACAAAAACGGCGGCTTTGACACGTTCCGCTAACGGTGGAGAATACAGGCGCTTAAAACGGCCGCTCATTTTCGTTCGAGGCCGCAGAAGACGGACAGAGGTGAAGACCGGGATGAACAAAAAATAGACCTTTCGTGCAGATATGATCGGACGTCTCCAAGAATGCCTTCGCAATTCATAAGGACTGCGACCCAGGCCGAGATTCAAGGAATCACGTGGTAGACATAAATGTTGGCCGAAAGGCGAGCGAGAACTCACCAACGATATTAATGGCCTCGACGAAACGATTGACCCACACTGGATGTGGAGCCGGCGGGCATGAGAAAAGATGCCGCAGCGCGAAAGGCTAATTGGAAGAAACCGTTCATGATTATCGCTCAAAAAGGAATAATTTTAAACATGATTGTTAGCGAGATGAATGAGCAAGAATTGGCAATTGAGTGGGATCGTTAATGTGATCTACGTTTCTGAATAATTTCACCACGGACGAGATACGCAGCGCCGTGATGGAACGAGACACCTGGTCAAATCAAAGCAAAGCGAGTCTGAGTGTCAGGCCGAATATCAAGTCGGAAACAGAATAGAGAAAAGGCGTAAGCGAGGCCGCTCGGGCTATCCCCTGAATGAGCGCGGAGCCTTTCCTGCTAATTTATTGCAATTCAGGTGCGAGGACCTGGATGGCACACCCACGGCACTGTGATATTGCTTTCTTCAAAGTTGGCTCGACCACTTACGTGCTTTCGACCCCTTGCCTTGTCTTCCACGTACGTATGTTCTCATTGGCGCAGCGACCCAGTCTTGGCGCTTGACACTCGTCGATCACGGAGAGATAATGGATCTAGGAACCGGAAGGAGAGACAACACCCGTGGGCAGAAAAGAGAGAAAGCGCTAACATTCAATACAGGATGAATGAGTAATTGAATTGGCACTGCGGCTCAATGCTAACAAAGAGCCTTAGTAAACATGTAGCGAGAATAATCTGCGATCGGGACACCGGAGCTGAAATCGGAATCCAGAAGGAAATGGAGATGATGCCGAAAACCCACCAGCACACAAGAAGATGCGAAAGCTTAGCGATGATACCGATTGCCGGTGCGGATCTTGGGATTCGGAAGAGCTCCCACCCAGGCTGCTCGCGAAAGATAGCACGCTCTTCCTCCACCCAGGAGAGACAAAACGCTGGCTGCAGGTAGAACAATACTGGGACGCTGAAACGACTAAATATTAATACGAGAAGGTAATCGGAATACGGACATTGCGCACCGTGCGCTATATCGCTCTGGTGCGGCGGGAGTGTGTAGCGAAGCGGGATATAGGAGGCGAATGAGCGTTGTTGGGTGCGCAGTCATTTGTGGTGATGCATGTGGTGTGTACATGCCTTGAGCAGAGATCCGAGTCAATCTAAGGAAAGGTGTAATGTGATGAGAAGAAAGCAGAACCCCGCAAGGCAGGGAAGGCGCCGGCAGGGAATGTGGGTGTTGTATCGAGAGGGGATGGAGGGGGGAGGAAAGGAACACATAGAACTCACGTTCAGCTGTTCGCTTGCCTTTGTACTCCTCTCCGGCGTCTATGAACCCAGAATAATAATGACGATGGCGTGGCGTTTTGTATATCGCAGGTTTCAGATTTCGGCGCGCATAGTGGCCATGCGCACCGCAGGGGAGGGTTCCTAGACAGATATGGATAGACAGCGACAAGGCGAAGAGAAATGACAGATGCGCAGTGACGTGGAGTGCAGATCCAAGCCCGTCTAGCATGAGATGCGGGAGGCGAGTTTAGGGAGCGGGACGGAAGGGCAAATGCGTGAGTGAAAGAGCGGTGTGGGATGAGAGACAGAGAGTCCCTAGGCCACCGTGTAAGAACGACTTCCGTGGCCAGTGACGGAGTGCGTCAGCGAACCAGCGAGCAGAGCAGCGCCACGTCGTCGTCGAATCCACCAGATGGGTCATAGAATGAAGTGCAACACCAGCGATGCAGGTGAATCACGACGGCATTCCTCGAAAGCGCGGCTGAACCGCGCGAGATGTGTGTCCGAGTTGGTGGTCAGGAGCAAGCGCCGAATTGAGTGACGCCCGACATCAGCGGATCAGTCACGCATCATGCACCGCCACATTTCCCTATTGTTCCGAACATCCATCCCGCTCAAATCTCCGTGCTCTCTTGGCGAGTCATGCTCTTATTGTCATCGTCGGACTAGGCTCAACATCCACAATGGGATTCAGGGCAACGCAAGGGATCGATTCGAGCCATACGTCTGCCACGACTTGACCACGACACTGGCGGACGACGCGTCACGCGTCTGCGCAGTATATTCCCTGGGCACCAGCTTCTACACGTCTCCTTTGTATGAATCTTGCGCTAATTGGGCAAGAGTACAGATCTCTCGCCTTCCCTCTGTGACTCTCCTCAGCTCGGCTTGGTTCCAGCTTTCCAAGATCTTTCTTTTATCGAAGTCTAAGCCTTTTCCACCGCGTCCAGGTACTACGCGTTGTCAATGAGCGCCTCCATTTACTTCTCGTTTGAGTCGTTCCCGTGATACTACCGCACACGCAATCTCTGACCGCAGGGCTCTTTCTCTGGGGTGATCGTATTTGGGGCAACATTCGTCCGCCGCAATGGCATTGCAATCATGACTGTGGGGTGCGACGATCCAGTGCGTGGTTCTTCCTTCTTTGGAGCATTTTCCAATACTGAGCATTACTCCCCCCCTACTTTTCTCGTCTGATCCCGTAGCTCGTCGTCGTTGTTCTCACCTCGCCTCCGTCACTTCTTCCACCTTTCCGCGCCATCTCGCATCCGAATCCGCAGCGCCCGCCCAACAATAATTCTAATGTGCAATCGCACTCGGCCCTCGCGCTCAGCCGTTCCCTCCGCGTTGTTGGCATGGCGTCCATGAGGATAATCGCCAGCCACGTCGCCAGTAGCACCAATATCACATTCGCCATTCATGGCTGCCTGTACCGATACACTCGAATTTCAGCAGCGTCTCTTCACTCTCGAGGAGACGTGTCTCTGCATGTACTCAGCGTGCCTCTCACTGGCGCCCTCTTTTCTTTTCTTTTCTTTTCTTTTCTTTTTTTTTTTTTGGCGATTTTGGCTTTCGTGCACGCATGAATCTGATGAAATACCACGCGGCGGGGCGGTTGGTGCGGAGCGGTTTCCCGCATTTGTCGGACCATTCCTGAATCCGTTCCCGATCGATTTCTCGATGAGTATGATGATGGCGAATGCGGAAGACACGCGCACAACGTACTCGAAACCCGACTTTTTGACGAGATCGCGCCTTTCTTTTCCCTGTTGACTTTTCGGCGACAGACATCTCTGCGTACCCGATACTCGTCCTCATCTTCGCCATCCGATGCACACTTCCCTTCCATGCACGAGGACGAGCAGAAACTGGATGTGAACGGAATGGCTTGATGCCCTCCCCACGCCTCTGCTCCTTCCCTTGCTCTTGTATATGCATATACGCTTCAATTTGACTCTGCTGTATCCGCGCACCTGCGTCTCGATCGTCTTTACGTCCTGACGCCTATTTCTTGCTGATTGACGCCCCGCCCGCACACGTACTTGGACGACCCCTCACACTGGAAAAGGAAAAATTCATTAATGCTCTGAAAGGCGTGCTGAAAGTGGTAATATCAGTGGCAATTTCAGCAACTACTGAAAGTTCCAATTTTTGAATCCCTGGAAGAGAAACAAAAAGTGGTGCTATCAAATCTCTTTTCATGGACTCTGAAAGAACGACTTTCAGAGCCGCGGGGTTTTTGCCATTGGTCCGGCAATTGCCGGACCAATGGCGAAAATAGCGTGTTCCTGAAAATCGTACTTTCAGTGTCTTTGAAAGTGACTTTGAAAGAGGACTTTTCTGATGCACTTTCAGATACAATGAAACCAGTCCTTTCAGTAAAGCTGAAATTGAATATGATATTACCACTTTCAGCTCACCTTTCAGAGCATTAATAAAATTTTCCTTTTCCGGTGTGCCTAGCATCGCATTGCACTGCATTCATTTCATTTCATTATCTACTTCGTACTTCATAATCCGAGTCGTCTTGGCAATGTGAATCTGGATAGAAACAGAACGCCGAGCGAATACGTAGATACAGTGTTTCACTTTGAGTTGGGATTCAGTGAAAGACTTGGTACAGCCATGCGAGTGGCACCTAGTAGCTGCAGTAGTTGGCGTGGTTCACTGTAACCAGGACTAGTGAATAGTACTGTGGATGTCAAAGCTAATGAATTTCAAGGTGAAAGTCACAAAAAGCACATGAAATTTTACAAAAAGTACGTGACCAAAGTGCATGAAAGTATGTTTGTGGGACTTCCATTCGCGCATAGTTCATGAATTTCATGGCAAAGTGCATGAGATGTAACAAAAACCGTCTGAAAGTCAGTGGTTTGAAGGCTGAATTCATGGACATGATGGTGTGAAATTCATTAGCTTTGACAACCACAGTGCTATAGCTATAGTGTATGGGATTCATTGACAAACTTTGAGTCTACAAGATGATTGTAAGGCTGTCGGGAAGATGTAGCCTTACTATCATATCATTATAATCTCTGACACGACTGAGCCAGTCATTTTCCCAATATTTTGAGTTGTGGTCAAATATATTGATACAATAGTGGTCATGCTCTGGTTCAGCTTGCTGCCAGAGCGTGATGAGTTCCATCGTCGAATCTGGGAAGGACTGGGAAAGGGAAACATCAGTGAATTGTAGTGGAAAACATTCTTGCACCTCGCCTCAAGCCACTTGGAAACGTGATGAATAAGTTTGGGAGCACTTGGCCTAGAAGACCATATTTCGGAAGTTGGGATAGACCAAAGCTCGCGATAAAGTGCAGGACAAGGAGAGGACAGTCTGACCAGATATGAAATATCACATCCAAGGCCATACCTGTGCGAATGGTCACCGAAATTATTTCTACATGATAAACACCAACTGGGATATTTCGTAGGCTTCTCCGTGGCCAGGGTCGGATGAGTACTTGTTGTACCACAACAATACATCTCGAGATGCCGACGGATTCACTCCCCCGTTAGTATCATTGTGGTTCTTGACCATCTTGCGAATTAATTGCAATGCTAGATCCCGAGCAGCCCAGGTGAAAAGCTGCGCATGGCTGTTGAATGTGCAGTGGATGGTCATTTCCAACGAACTTTGACCGAAGGCCACATAAAGTGTCTCTGAGATTGATCCACGTCAAGTCCAATTTGATGGGGAGTTCCCAGAGTTGATCGCGGAGGAACCCCAGCGATACGAGAACGCGGACAAGTTCCGGACTGGGCAAGACGACATGTTTGACAGATGGGGCGATACTTCTGTATTCACGCATGTTGATGATGGAAAACATGAATGCATAGTCCTTCCAGAGCTGGATCAAATCTGCGGGTGCCGAGCGCGTGTTCTGGTGTATGGGTGTCAGATTCAGAGAATCCCCCAAAAGGCTACGAAACCGACCTTGAGCCAAGAAACGAAGGATTCCAAATCGTACTTTTCCCAGTATGAGTGGAAGATATAGTCAGGATTCATGGATCCAATCAGTGGAAACAGCTCAGCGACTGCACCGGAAGGAGGTAACGAAGCGATGAAACGAATCAAGCGAATCAAGCGGAACGAATAGCTGTCAAGATAGGTGAGATGGATCCGAATGAATTGGATATATTCTTACGATTTATTGGTACGTTGAAATGGATCTGCATAAAACTGGAGGAGGGACTGAGCCAGACTGATCCGACGATTCAAAGTACCAACACAGAAATCGCCAGAGCGGTCGGGATCATTGAGGAAGTCGACAAATGATGCGTGGTGCGAAGTGATGTCACCTTCATCGTTTCGCGGCACGTTAAGCACGGAATGGAGGCCCCTAAGTAGTAGCCCAGTTTCGCCTTCTTCGAGCCCGAAGAGTTGATCAATGTGACCGGCTCCCAGCTGGAAGTTGACAATAGCACAGAGAATCGGAATGAGCTCGGATTGCCTGGGAGCAGAACTCAAGATGGTCAGGTACAGCTGGTCAAGTGTGTCAAACACTGACGCCGAGGCTGACCCGTTCGGATCTTGAACCACCGCCAGCCGCGCCGTGGGTCGGTAGCTTTTATCATCAATGAATTTTATGATGGTCGATGCATAAATGAAATGGCCAGAAGACTTCCCAACCAGCTTCTCGAGGACGTATTCTGAAGGCCAAGGTGACTGAACTCTCGCCATTGTGTCATGCTCGCGGTGAATTCGCGCAAACTCGTCTCGCAGATATTTGCGGACATCATGGAACGATTGTTCGACATTGACTGAGCGATAGTGATGCGAGTACAAAGGGGTGTTGAACACCTCGCGGATATGTGGTTCGGGACGACTCGCGATGATAAAGCGGAGGGAGCTAGGGTCTTGGGAGGCTGATTGCCGAATCATGCGCAGGATCTCGACCTGGATGTTCTCCCCCTCACATTCATCGAGACCATCGATAAGGATTACGATGGGATCCCGATTCTTGTGTGAACGACAAGGTTCGAAGATGAGGGCCCGCAACTGCACCTCGATCGATAGCGCAATAATCGACAGATCGTTTTCCACAATTTGCGAAATGGGAGTCCTTAGGGATGGAACACTGAGTGCGAGCTGATAAGCAATCGTAGCGAAAAGCGTTTTGGCATTGCCTCGTGTAGCATGTCCGCGTTTGAAAAAGAAGCTTCCGCCTAGTACACCGGCACCCTTGAGCTGGCCTGCAAGTGTTTGCATGACAGCAGATTTCCCAGCGCCCCCCGGGCCATACAACCAGAGAATGGTGATTTGCAGATGTGGGTCTAGAGCCCATCTGTGTAGGTTTTCGAGTATTTGGGTGCGGGTTTCGGGATGGCATCTGGGTTGTGGGTAGCTCTCCGCAGAGTTGTGAATGGCTTCCAACGCCACTGCATGGTGCAGTATATCAATGCCTGTAACTTATACTCAGTCTCTAGATATCCGATGACAGTTCATGACGTGCCTCTCTCGCGCTGCTGCAGGTTATTCACAGTGAAGTTTCCCCGGGAGCGAATATCAAAATTTATGCTGGGCCCCATCCCATGACCTCCGGCACCGCCCGTACCGCTTCCATGACCCCATCCTCCCGTACCTCCTTTTCCCCCTGCGGAGATTGGGTTAATTATTGGACCACGCGCTTGAGTGTTAGGTCCCGTACCACTGATGTAATTATTCATCGTCTGAGCGCCGGGAAGCATAATGACGAGACTGCGCCGGCAGATAGGAACTGTTCGTGTGGCGGTTTTGTGCACAATGTAAAGGGGGGATTAGGAGAAGCCTCTGTGGACAACGGAAGCCGGACGAGAGTGTGCGTACCACGAGGCTGCTTGTGCATGTTAGGACAGCCTCCACTTTCGCACGTTGAAGCGGTCACCGGACCGGCCCTGCACACGGTAGTTTTGTTCCCAAAAAAGACCACATTGACGCAAAAATCCGCCAATGCTGCGGAGGAAAACGCGATACGCATGTCACGGTTACGAACCCCAGGTTTTGAGCCCGGGAAAAGCCCGAGGCATCAAGATATCATCGGGAAAGAAGAATGCAGGTGAAATGCGTAGCTCAAGGCAAGAGTCAAGTAAAGGTCAGGCTTGCAGCGTGCATGATTGCGTTTCAGAGTCGGAGGATTGAATAATTTCATTCAAGCGGAGGTCAACTGCACTTTGAATTCCCACCCAGCAAGTGGACGAGAACCAAACTGGACTTTGTTCTAGTCGAACTATGGGGACTTCATCTTCAACGATCGATGTTAGCAAATCAAAGCAGCGTATGTACTCTCGTAAAGTGACGCACCAACGCCAAGAGAAGACTATCTATCCGCCTGTACAGCTGTCTGTCTATCTTCCTCACGCACCAGGATCGCGAGTACCCACTACCATCCACGACAGATATCGGACCAGGTCCGGGCAAGAAATGAATAAATGAATGCTGAATAAGTGCCGAGTGTTGAATGCATCCATACTAGTTCTCTGGGCATGCGCGTGCGCCGCGCGTCGTGTTGAAGCTATATGCATGTTCCGCGCCACGAAACTATTATATTCCATCAGCACGTGGTCAACATCGCATGACGATTGAGATTCTTCCAACCTACTTATGCTCGATAAACCTCTCCCGCGTTACAGCAAACCAGAGTGCCCAACACCCAGCGGTGCATGAACACAAGAATCCGGGGGAGAAAATGTCCGCGTCGGTGACGGTCCGTGTGGAGGCAGGCGAGGCAGAACTGAGTATTCAGCAGTTCTGTCGCTGGCGGTTAGATCGGCGAGCCATTGCGGAGGAATTACCAGGATTGATCCATGGACGAATTACTTGCGGGAATTCGGGGCCATGTTGCAGCTGCTGAATGCAATCGTTGAAGACGATACGAAGAATCAGCACGAACAACTGTACCGCACGCACGCACGGCTGGTGATGAACACCGAACGAGAAGAAGGCCGAGTCAGGTTTGCGAGGTACGATCTGCGGCTCCAGTCGGTAAGTTGGTAGAGGGTGAAAAGGATCAGAGATCGCGAGGCGAAGGTGAAGAGGTATTCACTGCATTGACCGTGGCACAGATTTTAGAATCGTTGAACAGATGTCGGACTCGGCTTGAATTGGATGCATGCAGCCTAACTAAAGTCTTTTTGCGAGTCTGAGGCTTCACGTGTTGAGCGTGAGCGCGGCGCCTCTGGGTGGTTGCGATTCAGTATTGCTATCGAACCACGCGGGAGGGTTGATGGACGAAAGGATGAAGAGGTGAGAGGATTGATGAACAGCCCACCGAATAGAGTCGCAACCATAAATGGAAGGCAAAAGCCACCACGATATGCTTTGACGGGCACGAGTTTCCAGAGCACTGCACCATCAGGCGGCGGGGTGGCGTGATTGCGGTGATTTCCGCCGGTTGCTCTGACAGCTGCGCGCGAGAAGAGATCCGTCTGCGAGAGCGATATCGAGCCTGCATAGTACCGAACTGACCGATGCAATGAACGCGAGGACTGAGCACACTATGTCCGACGAAGTGCGGTTCCCTAGCGGCACCAAACGAATTTGAACCGGCACAGAAGCACAGGTGGGACGCCTGAGTTGCATGATATTGGGTCGATGTCGCTCAGGATGGGACGAATGGGCACCAGGGGTCTATCGTGCACAGAGTTACTGCGGCAGACGGGATGGACCAATAGCGTTAGACGGGAGGCAAAAAAGGCAAGAAAAGAACTGGAATTGGGAAGACATAGCAGAGAGGAACGCGGCGAAAGAGAAGGAGCCCAATGCAAGGAGATTGGTGGCGAACTGCGTCCTGGAGTTGCAGCGGGCCGTAGCGGTGTCGTGAGTCGGCGCGCGGTTTGGGTGAGGGACGAGGATCCGGCGCGCGTCCGGGGGAAGACATCGAGTAACACCGAGGCGCAGGAGCGGATACACCCATTGGGCGTCATGGTCTCGGATGAATCCCGCGTCGAGGGCTAGATTCGCGTGCGCAAGCGAGGCTCGATCAGCCATCCAGACGCAAAGCAAGAGACAGTGCATGTATGACGCACAAATATGCGGACGCCGAAAGCTACAATTCATCCCGAGTCGACGCGGACGCGAGATAATTCTGTGGAGCTGCGGTGCGGAGGTCCATATCCGACGTCCTCGCAACGTCTTCGTGCAAAGGCGGCTGCGAGGAGCACGGGCGCTGCTGGGTGGAACGGAAGGACAGAGGCGGATCGAAAGAGCGGCTCAAGACGAGCGTCGCCTCAAGCCGCATAGATGGTGCAGCGACGTCATCCCTCGAAAGCGCTTCCTTCAACAAGGCAGCCCGAAAAGCAACGTCTGAGTTGGTGGTGGTCGGGAACAAGCGTCGAATACGTGATGCCTGACATCAGCGGATCTGTCGCAAATCCGACACCGCCACAGTTCTGTCTGCATTGTTCGGAGCCGAAAGCATCACCGCTAGATCCGATCAATCTTCTCTCTTGCTACCATCATCCAGCGTCGTCCTCACATCGCTTGTCTGCGGGTCGTTGAAGTACTGCTATGGAATAGACCGGTTAACTCACCAGCCGCTGCGCACTTCGGAGTGCAACTTCCAGAACGATCCGGCGAGTCGCCGAATCTTTCCCAATGGCAACGACGAACTGCGCCGGCAGGAATCGCGGAATATTCGAATTAGAAGGAGCTATTTACTTTGCGTGCACGGCCCAATTCAGCGAGTGAGTCTGCGGCAATTAGATGGTTGGAAAGCAGTTGGTCGCGGATCCGAATAGGGTTAGTGGGCCAAGTGAGTCCTCGCTTTTTGATGCATTCCGTCCTCCTCGCCTCCTCCTTACCATTTTTCCTCCGCACCGAGCTCAACTCATTATTATCCCTATTGCTTGCTTTCCCTTTGCGGCGACTCCATTATCCGCCCATGACTAGCCGACTCGGTCTCGTGCAACGGAGATTTCCGGCCACCGCCGCCCTGGTCTACTCCACTGTTGCCTTGACGCTAAGCGTCGCAGGCCCTAGCCTCCCTCTGCGTCTCGTGGCGGGTGCGGCTCGGTATGCACTCCGTCAGGTCGTGTGTGACTCGAGGCCACCTTCGATGCCGCATCCCGCCATCACAGCCAAGTACTTGTCATTTGCTACATCGTTCTCACGCACCACAAGAACTTGGACATCTGCACTCATCAAGACGAAAGTCAAATTTAAATACACCCCAGCATCGAAGGTACGTGATTCTAAGTGCTGCCTTCCTTTTTCACTAACGGTTTGCTAGTCTTTGCTCATATTCGCAGCGCCCCTTGCCTGTCCGCACACAAACCGAAAGCCATCGGATCCAATCAAGATTAGAGATATCGCTTCCGCCTCCGTCGTGAGCTGTTCGTATTCATCTTCCTTCTCATCTTCCTCCTGTGACAGATCAATTCGGATCTTTCACTTGTCCGTAGCATGTGCTCGCCGCATCCCCTCTCGATTTAATTCGCGTGTTGCGTCAATCTTCGCGGATCGCCTCCTTTGATTTGGCCCCGCCCGCCAGCCCGCCTCCCCTACGCTCGCACCACGTTCCACATATCTCTCTACACCTCGAGACGACGAAACGCTCGGCTGTGGTCCAGTATGTGCCCCGCTTCATCAAGCACTGACCAACAACCAACAACCACCCCACACCCATCTCACGAACGCCTCCCGCCCCACCTTCCACGTCACCGACATCGATGACCGACTCTGCGCCTCCGGCTGCCGACTCAATTTCGATATCCGCACATTCAACACCGCTGTCCGTACTGATTTCGTATTGCGTCTCTTTGTCCCCGTTTCCCTGCTTTTCTTCCTTCCCTCCCTCCCAGTCGTTGCCTTACCTTTTCATATCATGCACTTTCACATAAATTCATCTGTCGTGGCGTGTGCATTCTGCTCTTCCTCTTCCCAGTCCCCCCTCAACTCAGCTCGCTTCCTTCGTTTGACTGCGGTGCATTTTCGTGTCGCTATGTGAGCGTTTCTTTTGTCCTTCCGTGTCGCGCTCCGTCTTCCTCCATTGGATGAGGCGTGCTGCTTCCTGTCCGTTGAGCTTGCTTCCTTGCTTTCGCCTTCGTTAACTCGAATTGGTGATGTGCCATAACGTTTTGTTCATTCCTTCCTTCCTTCCTTGGTTGTTTCCTTCCTCGTTTCGCACTTATTTCATCGTTTCGTGTTCATTCCCTCGTTCCGTTACCAATTGATCAATTCACCCAGGGGATCTAATCAATCTTTCTCTTGCTTTCCCAGGTGTTTCTTGGCTGTTTGTTCGACGGTAAGTTCCTCTCCACTTATCTCATCTCGCTTCCTTCCTCCTTTCCTCTCGTCCTAATTGGATTGGCTGAGTATCCGTTTCATTCTGCATGCGCATTATAATAATTCTTGGTCTGGAATGTTGTCCAGCCAGCCACTGCGCGTGCCAGCGCCGCTATTCGGATGACTGTGGCTTGCCCGAAACTCATTAAATTTTTATTTTATCATGTCGCAAAGACTTTGAGAGGGAAATTTGATATCTTGGACAAAAAATACTGGTTTTGATGACTACAGACAAAAACTTTTCATAGCGTGTTGCAAAGCCCAGTTTGACTCGGTGGGCATTGGTACTCAAACGTAGGCTGCCCTGGAAGTTCGATGATCATTTTCTCGCGATTCGGAGCTGAGTCGCCAAGCGGCATTTATTTAAATTCGACACTTTGAACATACATCGGTAACTTCACTCTTGATTCGAACCTATAAATTTAGACAGAGGACTCCACCGGTCGCACTATCAGCGGAAGTGCCGGATCTCCTCCGTCAACCGTCACCGGAATCAAAGTCATGTCTCTTAGCCCATTCTGAACTCGTCTCAGGTGACCTTAGGACTATCCTAGTGCACGATTCCCATCGTTGCCACAGTTTGTGCCCTGCCCACCTCGCCGCCGCCAGGCACAGCTCCGAATGTATTATCACATGAGAAGTATGTATAAAGTACCGAATACATCACACAAACTGGTATCCAAGGCGTTGAGTGTTAGCAAAAAGGTTCTGGCTGTGGTGAGGACGATGTTGTGGGTGCAAAATCTGGCTCCAAGGAATCTCGAATGCATCGATGTTTCCTCTCCTCTGTGCAGCACGGAATGCTTCCCCATCTGCTGATTGCCACCATGACTCATATTCCTGATGCAGCGCTGTAGGACGCCAAACGTTGAATGTTGTAGGAGCTCGGCCAGCTGAATGGCACTCCAGTTCGGCCTGCGTGGGGCTATGGTCATCGAGGTACAAGTCGCATAGAGCTGGGAGACGCATTTTGAGTATGGTGGCAAGAATCCCAGCCGTTTTGAGTTCTGTAATTCCAGGAAGATCTTCGATACGAAAGCACCTGTCAACATCTCGAAAAAGTTCGAGCACTGGCGGAGGAAAATCCTCATCCTCTGACGAGCTGTTCTCCGAGTCGCTACTGCTGTCCCATGAGTGGAAAAATTCGCTGAGTTCGCGGGAAGTGATGACTAGGCGAGTGAGGGAAGGTGATATCGAGGGGCTGAACAACAACTTTGGTGGAAACCTGGGGCTCCAGTCGTCTCGTTCACCGCCCCACAACTCCAGCACAGAAATGATGCATCGGGAGCGCTTCAAGAATGAATAAAGGGCGCTCTCAATATGTCCCAAATGATCGGGTCCTGCTCTTCTGTGTTCGACAACTAGATGTGTCAGATTGGGGGGTCACAAACTCGGGAAGGACTCCGTCGCCATTGAAATTGAAGGTGGCGACGCTGGGCAGGAGGACGTCACAAGACGCTGGGAACTGGAAGGAAAATATTGGTCTGCTGGTATGCATGCCGAGTCGCAGGTGCTGAACAGTGCTGGCTGCACGGAGGATTTCTTGGAGGTGCACAGAGCCAAGGAGATCCATGAAGTCGACGACAAGGCTGAGATGTGTCAGCTGAGCCCATGGCGCAATAAGTGGGGGCCCTTGCCAGTGAAGGTGGGTGAGTCGTGGCGCTTGCATGAGCAGCCTGGAAAACCAATCTGCAACCTCCTTGTGTTGGTTATGAACAGAAATAGAAAGACTCTCGAGTGCGGGGGCAGCGAAAGGGGCGACACATCGCAGGATGAAACAATCGACCATTTCGATATGGCGGCAATGGAATAATTTGGGGAGCAAGAGTGGAAGGTCAAAATGGATCTTCCACGCATAGCGATGCTCCTCCCAGAGTATCGGACCATGTCGTTTCGGAGGCCATGTAGGAGGCGAGCCATGCATTGGTCGGTCAATGCAGAGGGACATTGGCAGTGTGTGAGCCCGGGAGAGCCACCGACGTGTGAGCTCTACATTCCTAATATTCTGGGTGCTGAGCGAGCTCCAAAGTTGCGGGGTGGTTATAGCAACACTCCGCCAACGAGAGGAGACCTGGCAAAGAACCAGGGGTGGAGCGGTAGATGCAGGAGCTACAAACACAGGCGAGGGGAAGGTGGTATATGGGACTGGTGTATGCAAAGGAAGAGTTAATATAAAAATTTCGGATAGAGTTTCATTGGCGAGGAAGTCAATTGGGGGAGAGGTTTTTGCCATCGTGGTCAGGAGCAAGATTGATTTTTTCCTTATTAGGAGACAATTTGCGTTTGCAGAATTTTCATTCATTGTAAAAACGACTACAGATCTCAAATGCTCGCTGCCAAACTAGCTTCCGCACTTCCATGCTTCGAGAGGTCAGGTCAACAACAGCTGCGAGCTCACGATCAAGGTAGGCAACCTGTTCGGCAGAAAAAGGACAGTCTGGAGCCTCACAAGAAACTTCAGACAGCTCCTGTGGCTCAGACGAAAATGGATTTTGGTTGTCCCACTCCTCCGGATTCTGCATCAGATGGTGTTGCATGAGCAACGAGTCGTCCATGACATCCCAGTCAATGCCGTAGGTGGAGGGATCTTCCAGTTGCTCATCTGGCGGGGCAACCATGCGCTCGAGACCGCGGGGTCCATCTTGCAGCTGGCTGAAAAAGAAGATATCGTGGGGGGACTGCGTGCGTTCGCCTCGGATTTGGAGATCGTGCTGGTTCCAGGCTTCAGCCCATTCCTGCGCATCCTCGTCGATGCAGGCGAGAAAAAAGATGATGAAGGAGCCATATATGCTCGGAGAGGGCAGGATTCAAGTCGTGATTGACCTCAAGGTCAATGAAGAATTTCTTCTACTTGAATCCAAAGCCGTGGGTGACGTCGTACCACAGGCGCTCAATGCGGGTGTTGTTAACGCTCCTAAAACCAGGTCTGCCATCATATGGATAAACAGTCAAAGAATCTCACCTTCCCCAGATATATGACCCACGGGCGACACCTCACCTCGCTCTGTCTCCATCATCTCGGCCACAAGTATGTTTTCAGCCCCATGATCGCCGCAAACTCAACTTGGGAGACCATATTGGTCGACTGCCCTGCAGAAGAGATCAAGAACAGTTTGCGCACGGTTGTTGCTCCGAACTTGAATGCCAGTGACAAGATGTGATTTGCCGTCGATAAAGCAATGTATAACAATCTTGAAACGAATGAGCCCTGGAACATGTTAGCACATTGTTGAGCATTGCCAAGCGCTGACCACGGATTCTCAACTTCCGGTTGTCAATCACAAAGGCTGTGTATGTTCATTTCTGTCGGCTTTCTGGATTCCCGAGTACCTGAGTGCCAATTTCATTTAATTTACATTCCGGCACGTTGGTTACCGGATGCCTACATATTACCTGTCTCATTTTATTATATATACTACATGTATTTCTTTTTACAACACAGAATATAGATCCGGTTCACATGCTATAGCTTCCCTATCGTCTCAGGCCTTCGTCGTTGCCTGTTTATCCCATCCTCCGTGTCCCTCGTCGCTCACAGCACCCTTCACCACCTCATTTAATCTTTTCCTCACCTGCCTGCGAGACCTGGACCTGGTCGACCCACTCGCACACCCACGTTCATCACGAGCGTATCAACATGCAGCTGGAAGAGGAGGTTCAGGCAAACCATGCTGGCCGTCGTGATGCCACAGAGAGTTGGCTCCAGCGACAGTATAAGGTGTGCGGTGTATGAAACGCGCTCCAAATGCGCCAGGAGAGCCATGAACCCGCAGATAGGATGCGGCGATTCAATCTCGAGGAACACGGTGGCCCATGACCCTGAGACGTCCTTTGAGCATGCGCCTGCTGAAGTTGGGGAATGTTTGTAAGATAGAACCGAGGATTGCATCGAGCTTGTCGTCAGTGAGGGTAGACACCGGTGCGGATGTGGACGCGTAAGTACAGGGAAACAGTGCCGTCAGTCTGGGGAGTGTCGGTATAAACTGGTGCACCAGGTTCCACCAGCCCGTACTCTAGAGCTCGCCATCGAATAGTGCAGGCGCCGACGTGAAAAACATCTTGAAGGTGTGTCGGTCCACGGAGATTGAGGGCTTGGGAGAGCACTTCGCGGTCGATGTCGACCCGTGGTCGTCCACCAGAGCTGGTGTGCATGGTTACTACGAGTGCGGGGGCCGTGGGTGGATCAGAAGACAGGTGCCGTGCATCACTGAGAGCATCAACCATGGACGTTAGACTCTGCTCCGCAGTTGCAAGCTCTACAGGAGGAGCAATATTGCGATGCTGATTGTCCCAGTGAGAGTTGGGAGGGTGGAAGAGAAAAAATGTACCAGTTGCAATGCGGCAGAGAACTGTAGGACCTCGTCGATTTGCTGGTTGAGCTGGGTCTCTGCGCCCCGTTGGGTGCGCAACGTGCGGATGACGTTGCGCTTGAGGATCTGGTAGGCTACGCGGAGGTTCTCTAACCGTTCGGACGGGTCAGACATTGCAGCAAGGAGGAGAGGAGGTTGGTTGATACTCACGTGGGCGCGACAATGGCGTGCTGTTGTCAACGAAACGAACTCCGTGAATGCCCGCCTTGGCATGCGCTCAGGAGGTTCATACACTAAAAATAGGCTGTTATCAGGGCTTGTGATCAAGCAGCTGATAAAGCTGCGAGTCGACGGATCAGAGATCTGCACTACGTCACATCCCATTGTCGAGATCTCGATTGTTGCGTGGTATGAGCTGTCGAGATCTCGACCGTGTCGTAGTTTTGGTTGTCGAGATCTCGACCATGCAGAATGGCATGAACTCGAGATCTCGAAGTAGCTATTCATGCAGTTGACTAGCCTTCCCAACAACCCTGGTCGAGATCTTGAACATCGTTCAAGATCTCGAAATGAAGACTTCCTCCAACTCACTGTGCAAATTTTGTGTTGTCGACAAGATATGTAGATATCTCTCCACAATACCATCAAAATGTCGAGATCTCGAGGTTTCTCGAAGATTATCTATGAATTGTTGTAGATCTCGATGTTTTGATAGACAAAACCCCCAAATACAAGAGTTTTGTCCAGTAAGGGCCCTCAAAGTTAAGATCTCAACTGAACAAAGTCGAGATCTCGACTGTATAAAGTGTGAGATAGTCGAGATCTCAATTCCTGGAATTCTCTTTATACATCCCTTTTTTTGTAAACCGGTCGAGATCTTCGAGATCTCGACCACATAATATTGTACGAAATGAGGCAGAAATTTCGAGATCTCTAGAGATCTCTAGATAATACAATCAAAACATCGAGATCTTGACATTTCTCCACCGTTCTCTAGAGATATCTAGAGATCTCGACGTTTTGTTGGCCAAAACCCCCAAATGGGTGGGTTTTGTCCAATAAGGGCCGTCAAACGTTTCTACGATAGTCTCGGCGCCGCATCTGATCTTTGCCTCTTAATAAATAAGTCCGTCCGGAATCAGCTCCGGTTGAAGTTCGGATCCCTGCCGTGCAAACACCCAAGCGCCGAGGGGAATTGTTTCTTGAGGACGATGGTGCTGAGGTGATGGAGACCGAGTAGCCCGATGGATATTTATTCTTTGAAGGAGATAAGCCGATGCCGGGACTGGCTGGCCAGGACTATAGTTCCATGTGAATACAAAAGATGCGATTCTACGGCAGTGATGGAGTGTGAACCGGTACCGAGGGATGCAGTAAGCACCAGAGGAACAGGTCACCGGAAGGTGGTTGTCCTGTGGTCACTGTGAAAGAATAGTAGCAATATGATCAGACGCGTACCGCGGAAATGATGCATGGTGCGAAGAGATTTTGGCATCCATCGTATGATGGCACGTCGACCAGGGAATGGAGACCCCTCAGTATTAATCAAGTTTCGACTTGTGCAAGCCCAACGAGTTTATCGATGTCGCCGGCCGCCAGGCGGAAGTCGAAGTGGACGATCGCTAGGGTTCAACACGGGTATCGGGTCCACCCGCAGGCCTGTACCCGAGGGTCTGCCGGGTACGGATACAGGTTGAGATTTTCAACTCGTCGCAATACCGTGGACCCATGCGAGTAAACCCGCGGGTTTCAGCCGACAAGAGCTTACCTGTAAGCGAAGTTTTGATCTTCAAACTTCAAGTTTGGGTGAAATTCTGACTGACAGACAGAACATGTTTAACCACTTTGAATCCTTAATAAAACATGTTCTGAGGCATCCCTGCTCGATTGGAGGAAATATGACATATAATGGCAGCTGTCGTTCACTCACTGCGTTCCAGGGCCATGTAGTCACAGGCTGACTACCTTGACCGAGCTCGGACTACCTTGGACTACCTTGGATTACCTCTGACTACGGCCGTAGTCAGGGGTCGTAGTCCAAGCCTTGGACGCGCTTGACCGAGCTTGGCCTACGTCATGTTGTCACACTGTGACTAACTGCGACTACCTCCGCCTACCTTGGCCTACAGGGCGTAGGTACAGTGCCCTGCCGACTTTTTGGGCTCGGTTAGCCCATTTCCTCATCAATGAAGAGCCTACACCTCATTTCCAGCTTTGTTCCCGTCAGGGATCGCAGTTGGATTATATTTCATGGGTGTAGCTGTACCCGGTTACATGTGACATCACGAGCGAGCGGATCAGTTGGATCCTCGGCTGTTGCTCTGATAGCTCCGAAGTTGAAGCGCTTAGCGGTTGTCAAGCATACATTAATGTTATCAACAGGTTTGGAAGTCTTGGTTGTAATCAGCCAAATCCAACTTGGCGTAGTCACAGGTAGGCCAACGTAGTCTTAGGTCCCTGCGACTACGGCTGTAGTCAGACCCCCTGACTACATGGCCCCGGAACGCAGTGACTCACGTATCATCTTCTGGGACCCCCCCCACGAGCATCGGTATACGATGCAAACTGAATAAATACGGTGGAACAATGCATGGAGGATATAACAGCACATAGAGATATAAATAGCTTGACTGTTTTCCTTTTTTGCAGTTGAATACCACGAGTTGACCCAACTGGTCTGAAGTACTGCGGGTGATGCGCCAACCCCCGCAAAGGAGAGGAAAATCATTAACACACCACACGCCAGGAAACAAAAACCTCCAGCCACCTGTACAACTCTCGGGCCATCTTCCTCCGAGTTCGTAACTCTGGCTCCCATCAAACGCGTCAAGACAGCGAAGATAGCTCACAGTGAGCATTAAGTTGCTGAATGAACAATGAATAAATGCTGAATGCACGCATACCAGTTCCGTCGGCATGCGCGCGCGCCGAGCGTCGTAACTGATACCCCGAACCCCGAAACCGTCTATTCTGCTCTGTTCTATTACGGGTTACTCAGCATCGCACAACAATTAGAATTCCTCCGGTATACGCCTGATGAACCTCCCTCACGTTCGAAACGTCCGTGTCGGTGGGGCTGCGCGCCGTCGTATGGAGGCAGGCGAGGGGCAGTGCGCAAGTATGTCAATGTTTGTTAGATCTTAGATAGCGGGGTTATTGTGGATGAACTACCGGGACTAATTAGTGGATAGATTCAGACAAAAGCAGGGCGTTCGGGGAGGTTGTCGGCTTATACGAAATTGTAACTGTGGAAGGAACTGATGGTGAGTAAATGGAAGCATCGGAGCATGAGTATCTGGAGCATCGACAATAACCACTGTACCGCACGCACGTAGAACACCAAACCGAGTCCAGGTGGGGTTTACCAGGTGTGTGTAGATCAGTAGGTCCTAGTTATATCGGTGATTGAACAGTATCGGACGCCGCGAGGCGAAAGCGAAGAATAATAGATATAGCAATTCACACCGTGATTGTTGAGGAGATGTCGATTGGATACACGCAATCCAAAAAAGTCTTATCACGGATTGGGTCGAGCGTGAGTGCGCGCGCCTCTCTGTGGGTGCAGCTCGGTGATGCTCACGACGTGCACCAGTCGAGGGGTCGAGGTCAAAGGGAGAATCCATACAATCCCACGAAGGATCGTAAGGGCGAAGATACCTTGACGGCCAAGAGTTTCCAGAACCCGACTGGGCGGGGGGTTGCTTTCACTTGCAACAGCTCCGGACAGTGCGCATAAGAAGCAATGTAAATTGAAATGCGAGAACGAAATAGGGCCTGTTCGGTCCAAAATCAATCGATGAAATGAACGAGAGGAATAGAATACACACTATGTAAATCCGACGAATCACTGTTGCGGAGCGGCACTTAAAAAATGCGCACGGGCAGCGAACGAGGGGCGAGATGCATGAGTTGCGCGCAGCGACGTTACTACGGGATGGCACGAGGCACGGGGGGTTCATCGTGTACGGTCCGACGGAGGCAGACTAGACGATTGGTATTGGACGAGATGCAAGACGCGAAGATGGGGGTGGAATAGGAGAAGATACAGCAGAAGAGAGGAACACAGGGAAAAGGAAGAAAATGACATCGAGAGCAAGAACGCACAGAAAGCGATAAAGAGTCCAAGATAATGGAACAGGAGCTTACCTCACCCTCCGTCCGTCCGTCAGATGCATCGGATCTGGAGATTTTCGCTTTTGGCCACGCATGATTCTGACGGACTCTCGCGCGGTGGGGAGGTTGGTGCGAAGCGGCTCCCCGTATTCGTAGGGTGATTCTCGATGGCGGATGCGGAGGACCCGTACACGACATACTCGAAGCCCGAATTCGACGAGCTCATGCTCTCCTTTTCCTTGTCGACCTTTATAGCGACAGACATCTTTGCAGACTCGTCTTCGCCTAGTGCACCGCCACATTTCCCTCCTGTTCCGAACGTCCATCCGGCTCTCCGCGCTTGCTCGACGGGTAGGCATTCATCGTCATCGTCGGACCAGATCCAACATCCACATGAGATTACAACCAACGCAAGGGATCGGTCCGAGTCATCCGTCCGCCGCGACTTGACCACAGCAGCTGCGGTCGATCGCGTCTGCCCCCTGGGCACCAAGTTCTTAAAATCCCCTGGGCACCAAGTTCTACACACGTCTCCTTTGTACCTCTCCCAGAATGTCACAAGAACTTGGCAAGAATCGAGATCTCTCGCCTCCTCTCGCGTCAAGTTTGTCGAGATCTTTCCGGTATCGAATCTAGCCCTTTTGTGCCGCCCTCGTGTACTACGAGTTGTCAATCAGCGCCTCTCTTGACTTCTCGTTTGGGTCGTGCCAATGGCACTAGCGCGACTCAATCTCCGATCGCCTGCCTCTTCGTCTTGAATCATATATGATATACGAGGGGAAGATATCTGTCTAGCGTAATCGCATGCACTCATGGCTGTGGAGTCATATCCGTGCGTGGTTCTGCCTTCTTTTGGATGTGATCCAATACTGACCATCCCTCCCCGCTATCTCGCTCGAATTTCAGCCGCGTCGTTGTATTCTCATATCTCTTTATTCCCGAGGCGACGTGCCGCTGCACGTACTGGACGTGCCTCTCATCGGCGCGCTCTTTTTTTCGAATTTTCACTTTTGCGCACGCATCAATCTGATGGAGTATCATGCGGCGGGGATGGTGTGAAGCGGCTTCCCTAATTCGTAGGGCGATTCCCGATTCCGTTCCCTATGGATTTGTCGATGAGCATGACGATGGCGGATGCGCAGGACACGACCGCGATGTACTCAAAACCCGACTTCGACGAGATCGTGCGATTCTTTTCCTTGTTGACATTTGCAGCGACATACATCTCTGCGTACCCGACACCCGACACTCATCCTCGGATTCGCCATCCCATGTACACTTCCATCTCACGTACGAGCACGAGCACGAGCAGGAGCAGTGATCGACATGGCTGGGCGTGACGCCCCTCCTCACCTCCCCACGCCTATTCCTTGCTGATTGACGCCCCGCCCATGCACGTACTTGCACGCTCCCTAGCATTGCATTGAATTGCATTTATTTCATTTCACTATTTCCTTCGTACTTCGTAATCTTCTTGCCAGTGTGAATCGGTGCGTCTCATGATGAACAATTACTTCATCGGCACGAAGCCAGAAGTCGTGTAAGCCCGATCTTGGTACTGATTTTTCATAGGAGGCACCGGAGGCGGGGGGAGGAGGGGGTTACGGAAGCGGTACGGGTGGTGCTGGGTGTCATGGGATGAGTCCCAGTGTGAATTTTGATATTCGCCCTGACGGAAATCTCACCATGAATAACGTGCAGCAAGGCGGGAGAGGCGCGTCGCACACGTTTAGACCTCTAGTAGTCTACCATGATGTTGAAGATTTCCTACAGGAATTTATATACTCCACTATGCACGACCATATTTTCCATCCAATGCAAAACGAGCGTCGAGATCTACAAGTTGAAATATGACGATTTCAAAAGCATTGCATCTTGGCTCAAGGTCGGTTTCGTAGTATCCTTGAAACTGAAAATCCACCTAGAACACTTCCTCAGCACCTGCCGATACAATGCAGCTCTGGGAGGAGTATGCAATCATGTTTTCCATCGAAACAAGGCGGCGGGACCTATTTGTCAAAAACATCTTCTTGCTGAATCCTGAAATTCTGCGTATTTTCATGGCAATGGGGTTCCTCCAGTGGCAGCTCTGGAAGCTCCCGACCAAATTGGACTTGACATGGACAGATCTCAGGACCACTTTGTGTAGCCTTCGGCCAAAGGCTGATAGCGATGGACATACACTGTCGGTTCATCAGCCACCAGCAAATTATCTCTCGGCTGCTCGGGCCGTAGCGTTTCAATTAATTCGCAAGATAGCCAAGAACCACATTTGCCAGCCACATGCAAATTATCCCTGGGTTCCTCGGGACCTAGCGTTGCACTTAATTCGTAAATTGGTCAAGAATCACATTGATCCGGCGGCATCTCGTGATGCAGTGTTGTACAATTCGCAATATTCCACTCTCGAAGAAGCCTACAAGGATTCCCAGTCGGTTTCCATCATACATAAAGATAACTTCGTTGACCGTTTAAACAGGTGTTGGCTTGGATGCGATATTTCGTATATGGTCAGACTGTCCCCTCCCCTGCCCGATACTTTGTCGTGAGCTTTGGTCTATCCCACCATCCGAAATATGGTCCTATTGGCAGAGTGGTCACCACCTTATCCATCACGTTTCCAAGTGGCTTGAAGTGGGGTGCATGAATGTTTCCAGCTACGCTTCACTGATGTTTTCCCTTTCCCAGTCTTTCCCAAATTCAACAATGGACCTCATCATGTTCTGGCAGCAAGCTTTACCAGATCATATCCGCTATCGTGTCATATGGAATTTCGCCTCGGACCAATCACCAAGTTTATCTTGCGGGGAAATCACTGATTGGGTAGGGTAGGCGGATTGGTCGCGGTTCGATTTCGATCGAGCCGATGATCGGTCCGCAATTCCGCGGGTTCAGGGGCCCCTACGGATCAGACCGGGTAAGGGTGCCGATTCCCACCGCATTTATTCCAAGCATTTTGTGTTTCTTTTCCGAATCTACATGATATTCTGTTCAATTCTGGTGCAATGAAACATGCATATGATGTACGTGTCTATTCTTTCGGTAGTTATCTTTTAACAATGCTTCAGATGCAGGGAGATGATGGGCAAAACTATGTCTCGAAGCGCTATTATCGTCTCACCGTCAATGACCACAGAACTCAGATTGAAGCCGAGGCCATGCGCTTGGCAATAGGTGCATGGTTCCTTGAGGCATTTCTGAGCCATGCTACGATAGTCAGATTATTGAGTTTCTTCCTTTATCCACATGCTAATTTGATTTCTTTTAAGGCTTGAATTCGCCAGGGCCTTTTTGGGCGAAGAAATCGAGAGTCCCACACCTGCTTCCTGTGTGAAAGAAATTAATTACGCCAGGCAGCTCGGGCCTCACTTGGCTTGTGGAATTTAGATCAACAAAGCGTGACCTGCAAAGCAGCCTTTGCTCATTTGTCTGGGGACATGGCAACAAGAGGTTAACCATTCGGACATTCAAGGTATATTATAGTCTGGTTTACATTTACAAAACACTGGCTGATTCCAATCAAAGGGACTCCTGCGCTAGTCCGCGGCAAGGGACAGGTGTCTGACTTTGACTAGATTTGATTTCTGATACACTTATCTCACCGCAAGCGGAGTGGGAGATTCTGAAATGCAGGGAATCCTTAGTTTTCTTTTGGACAATTATTCTGAAGACCTGGCTGTGAAGATAATCCAGTTGACCAGCAAATTGCATCCACCCTCTCTCCCGCTGCTCAGTAATCGTGAGTTCTCATCACGACATCCTTGGATACCTTGGTAAACTTGTTGCAGAGATCCCAGTTCTCGTCTTCTCTGCAATTTTCAGGGTGAATTGAGTATCTTGTTGTCTGTTATAATGTTGAATAATACCATACTAGTAGCGGCTATATCCCTGGAACCGACCTAGGTTACAGGTCTCGAAGCCATAATGTAAAATGCCAAATCAGACAAGATCATGACCTACGTCATGAATTTCCCACCGTCCCATATAAGTACTGTGCCCCTATTCTTCAAACTCGTTCTCGTGGCTCAATGTGAGCTGGTCGACGTGCAAGCATGTTGACCGAGCGAATCTTTGAGCTGTAGTGTACTATCACTTGTTAACATATGTATGACTGTCCATACTGGACAAAACCCAAGTGTGCATGGATACCCACACATGTGCATTCATGCTCACTCATGCGCATTCATGCGCACGCATGCGCATCCATGCCCAGTTGATGCGCACGAGTGCGTGCACCCTGCACGACACTCTCTAGGGTCCAATTTGCTTTCGTGCGCATCCATGAGCATTGATGCGCCATGAGTACATCCCGCATCAATGCGCATCAGTGCGCATCAATTGTGCATCGATTGTTATGAATGCGCATGCTCTCTGTTTTTTCACACATGCATAATTTCGCTCAAAGTGGGCCTGGCCCCTTATCTTGTCTCTGTATATCCTCCTTCTCCCGACCCCCTAGAATCTCGCTCCCTCAGGTTGTTCGTGCCAACTTCAACTCCGCGGATTGGTCGCGCGAGTTTCCCACAACTTCCCCGCTTGACTTGGTTGCACGAACTACCCTGACTGATGGTTGACCGAGTTCGCCCTACACGACTTTAGTTTGCGCCATTCGAACACACCGATCGCGATTTGATTGCCGATCAAATCCTCGGCTGTCGAGTTTGTTGACGCGTAAAGTCGTGTTTCTCTCTCAATTGCGCTCCTTTACGCGTCATATACATATGGCATCTCTGTTCTAAAGAGGTTACAGGGCTGCCCGGAGGGCCAATGTATATTAATTTTAATTGTTAATTTTGCGGGCCGACCGGTTCGAACACAGCTCGATCGAAATCGAACCGCGACCAATCCGCCTACCCTAGATTGGGTGACTTCCCATAAGATTAAAATATTCCAGCACAATTATCGAGGGTGCCAATGATACGATCAAAAGATATTCAAGCCTTTGGTGTTTCCCGCAAGCAAGAAAATATAATTTATGTGTTGATGCAAGACAAAGCCCATTCATAAGTACCCTACTTGTATCTAGATGCTGCTGGCAGTTTATGGGTATATCTTGCTCCGATGGAATTGCAACAGAACATGGCACAATTGCATTAAGTTCAGCATCAAAGGGATGCCTCAAGACTCACTGGAAACAGTTGATATTGAGTGGTTCTTGCTCTAGGTAGCTTGGAATAGTTTTGACGTTGAGAGATATAGGCTACAGCAAGGTGTTCTAGCAGAAGAGTTGCGGAAGAGAGTGGAGGTACATGGTGATTGCTGAGGAGATCAATAATCTGAGTCCCAAACGGGATATTCAGGATAAGGGGGGGGGGCGTGAATAGATTCAGAATTATTGAGCTGATGGGAGAATAAACGTTGACCATTTCAAGGTGATGCTGTCACAAACATCGCCTCTCGTCCACTGAATGGTAAGAAGTCCAGGGATTGGGTGGTGAGGTATTAGCATCATAAAATGGGTGGAATAAAAGTGCTAAAGTACAGGACAAAGTGCTACTCTACTTATACTGTTCTTTGAGCTGTGTGAATAATATAAACATGTGTACTATGAACGTACTACAGGTGTTTGCCATGTGCTATGATGTCATATATCCAACATGTGTTTGCCATGCTCCCTCCCAAACGTTCCATGTCAATCTATATCTGCCTCCATCTTATCTAATGATTTGTCATCTATCTTATCCATGAGCACTAAGATAATGGGTCTCTTGGGTGCTAAGATGACTGGTTCAGACACACCAGAAATGTCAGGTTCTGGGACCAAGTGGTGTAGAACAGCTCATCCTGTGTGTGGTTTTGACAGATGCAGTTGATAGGGTCCCAGCGATTGATAATGGCTAGGCTCAGAAACATTCTGCCTGAATTTTTAAATCTTACAGGAAGTCACCCATTCCCACAAGATAAAGTTGGCCACCCACAAAATATATACAACCAATACGCTCGCAAAACTCCTGGCCGAACCTTTCCCCGACAGTTGGAAATGTGGTCACAGAGCCGTTAAGATATTGATATCAGCGATTGAAGTTACAGTAACACAGGAGGAGGTACAGCAACTCGATGCAGCACGGACAACACCACACCATCACTCACGGTGTTCCCGTTTCCCGAACGTCTGGGCTTGATGCCCACCCCGTGCCTTTGCTCCTTCACTGACTCTTGTATATACACATCCACTTCAATTTCACTCCATTGTGTCTGTGTGCTTGCGCCTTGATCTATGCTGGGATGAATGCCACGATTACCCCCAGTCATCTTGTAACAGGGAGATGACGCCATTAAACTCCAAGCTGGGGATTACTGTAGAGTTTTATTCAATTCTCTGCACCTGTGACAAATTTTCGAACTTCAGTTTTCTGAAATCAGCTGGGCAGACCATGACACTAAAAGAAGTTCAAAAATGTTGTGGATGATCACAGGGAGCCATTTGCAGCGCACAAATCTGCGAACAGAGTTTCAACTATATATCAAGTCAGGCAAAATGTCACAAATAACTCTGCACAGCAAAGTGACCCCAGAAAGTGATTGAATTCACTGAACTGCACTCTTCTGGAGTCAGTTTGTTGCTTGAACGGTATGAAAGGAGTGGATAATCTTTCCACCATTCAGCCTTCATATTAGAGAGGTTGTGGTGAGCCACCAGAGCCACCAGGAACCACCTGGTGGCTCTAATGGCATGCAGTGTGGAGTGGCTACCGCATTTGGTGGCTCTGCTGTTGGCTAAACATATTATGTCAAACCACTTCTTCTTCTTCATCTTCATGTATTTGAGACTCCAAGAGAGCTTGCTGCATGAGAGACAAGGTGAGAGTAGTATACAGAACATGCTGAAAACACAAGTGACGGGGCCACCGGCCCAGCAGTAGCCACTCCACACCGCATGCCATCAGAGCCACCAGGTGGCTCCTGGTGGCTCGCCACAACCTCTCTATTTTGGAGCCAAATGCATCACGAGTGCAAAAAATGGGTGCACAAAGGCTTCTTGTGTGCCTTTGGCAACCTTTGTGAGCCAGCTTCCTGGAATGCAGAATGGATGTGTTGAACACATCCTGTGTTGGATGCACAATTCTTTGCCCCTGGTGGGAGAGCGGCATCATTTTTGAGGGACTGATGTGCACTGTTGCTTCCCTGTTTGAAAATATTGTGGCCCATATGGAAAATTAGATACTCAATCTTTAAATATGGGCAGCTCTGTCGTGGCAAGGGAATAATGGTGCTGGAATTTCATTGTCAGCTCCATCACCATCCGAGTCAGAATCCGAGTGCGCCACGGGCCCCTACTATTCATGAGGTATGCTGAGGTAGTGAGAAAATTGGTCAAACTCACCGTTCCAGGAGCGAGATAGACCTGCAAAGACATATATGATAGCCCAGATACACTCAGAGAATCCTTGATTGAGCCATAATGGCTCACCTTTTTTGGACACATCGAGGACCTCTCTGATATCAAATCGAGTACCATTCCACATCAGAGTGAAAAATCCAACGGACAGAGGGTTCAGGCGATGGATGTTCTTTGCAGAAATATTTGGAAGGACTGTGAATGAATAAATCAGTGGATATAAAGTGTTTTTTAGAACAATGTCTCACCGTTGGTGTTGACAAGCTTTTGAAGAGACACTGCAGCATTCTTCCACCGAAGTTCTCGGTCCTTCCACCCCTAATATTGTCTGGGAGGAACTGCTTTTGTAAATCTACCTATACACTTTGTAATTGTCAAGTCATCAATTTCAACAGAGTGGATGAGGACCTGCTCCGCAGGTCGTTGACCCCTTGTATGTTATGTGGTTTCAGCGCATGCAATAATTTGGTCTGTGTAAATACAGCAGCCTCTTTCATGCTATTAGTTTCAATCTTTGTGACAGTTTGCAATAAAAGTGTCTCTTGCTTAGCCAAAATAGCTTTACCAATGGATTTCAATTATCCAAGTTCAAAAGTGTTCTGATCTGACTTCTTGAATTGTCACTATCAGACAGTGCAGGCCTGTCACAGGCAATTTCAGCGAATTGGTTCACATCAGCTGTATACAATTCTTTGCAATATGAATTGGACATTCACTGGGCAATACTGTAGACCTTTTGACTCGGCACCAATTGTCTGTCATTAGAGAATTTGCGATGGAACTGCCAGATCAACTGCTGGCTCATAGTGGCTCCTGTTTTGGATTGGTGCCTGGACCATTTGTTGTAGCCACTATTTCATCCTCCTTATGGGAGCTATAAATGGTGGCTACATCAGCCCCAGGTGACACCAAGGTCCTGAGAAAATTCAGCCATCAATTGATCTGGTGGCTCCATTGCAAACTCTCTATTTACAGCCAGAGCAAAGCAAAGGCATGTCTTCTGACTCAGAAAGATGATTGTCTCTTGAACAGGGCAACCAAGCATGCAATATTGTGCCATCTCCAGGGATATCTCAGCTGGACCTAAAAATATCCTCACTTGGGAATTACTCTGACCCTATTGGCTCTTGAGCCACTTGAAGTCTTAAGCAGCTTGATCTGGAATGTTCCTTATATCTCCCTTGAGCTTCCCAGAATGTATATAAGCCTGCTATAGATTCTGTATTAGCTAGCAAACTATCCACCTGAGAAATTGAAAGGGAATATAATGAACCCTTGAGCTTCTGAAAGATGACTTTTCAAGATGCTCTTGGAAAGGACTGATATCTGTTGGGAAGGGGCTTGCCCCAGTGTTGATATAACTGGTGCTGCTCAACCTTGATAGGCTTTTGAAGCATTGTCTTGAACACTGCCATCCACAGTGTAAGAGCCAACTTGCACTAGCCCATGCTGCTGCAGACTGTGCAAAATTGCCTCACACTGTTGAAGCTGCCTTGCCTTTCAGCAGTGGTCCCCCCCTGAATTTGTCAATTGATATCCACCCAGCTCCAGACTTCTTGGCTAGTTGTCCTTCTGGAGCTGGTTCCAACAAATCACAGAACTCTATATAAGAATTGAAAGTCATTTGTCTTGCCACACAAACCAGACCAGGGTTCCGAGCTCCACAAGCTTCACACCCACACCAAATGTGGAGTTTGCACTCAACCGAACATCCCATCAGTGAGCTCCAACGGTTCCACTCACACAATCGTAGCCGGCCACCGGCTCTTGGCACAGCCACTGTACTTTGGTCAATATTACTAATCGTCGTTGATCACCGACAACACCATGCCTGACCAGTTGAAGTTGAACTAGCTTTCAAACTAACCATTGAGTGAATAGAAATTCATCCCTTCAGACAAACTCCACCCAGTGAGAAGGTTTGCTATATGTAAAATGCCGAGATGTTGAGTAATTCAACAAAATGGAAATCCAAGGTTTGATGGCCACAAATCAATGCCGGGTATGGTTCCAACCTGAGGTTTCAGATTACACAGTGATACATATTTCTAACTAAAGATATATTTGAAGTCACCTGATGAAAGATTGAAAATTGCCCATGAGGCTGTGAGGAGCCAACTGCAGGTTGGCAGGACGGCATCTTCAGTTTGCAGTAATCTCGGCTTCCTGTGAGTCAAAATATAATTCATTTGCTGTAGCATGGCATGGGCCAGCTGCTAGTAGATCTGAATTGAGCTGGGGATTCATTATTGAACCTCTCAGTTCTCTCACAGCTGGATAGTCCTTGCTTGCAGCCTAAAAAATAAGCTCCTTGAGCTGCTTGGCACTGTTGCATTCATACTATCTTCATTGCACATCGTTCTTGATGGGTGATCTGTATCCTACCACCCTGAACGTACACCCAGTGCTAGCATTTAGAGTTGTGGTTGTGATCGGTAGAGTGAGTAGATTTTGGGGTATTTTCAGTTAGATTTGTGTTACCAACTAGTCATTACGCTTTCTTGCTCATTCAGCCTGCCTCTAGCCACATTTTGATATTGCAGCACTCCCTGTGCAGCCTCTTTAATGTCACACATGCCTTAAATGCAACCACTGGCAGGTGCTGGATGCACCCATTTGGGTGAGTGCATCCAGGCAGATGGTATCATTCCATCAATTCTGGGCCTCTTAGGCTCAACCCTCAATTGGTCTATATGCATCTATGAGGTCCAACTTCTTAGTAGCCTGAAGTGAGCGAAAAGTGTACATTGACATTCCTTGGAGACTACAAGGGGAATTTAAGACTGTCAGGGAGGCGTAACCTCGCTATCATATCATTGTAATGTCTGACACAATCATGCCAGTCATTTTCCAAATATTCTGGGTCAGAGTTAATTGAGTTGACATCACAGAGCTCAGGATCTGGTACAGCTTGCTGCCAGAACATAATGAGTTCCATCCTAGTATCTGGGAAGGACTGAAAAACGAGACCATCAGTGAGTTGTAGCTGAAAACATTCTTGTACCTCACTTCAAGCCACTTGGAAACATGATGGATAAGTTGGTAACCACTTGGTGCAGAGAACCATATTTCGGAAGGTGGGATGCGCCAAAGCTCGCGATAAAGTACAGGGCAAGGAGGGGACAATCTAACAAGATATGCAATATCGCATGTGAGGTCACAGCTGTTTAAAGAGTCAACGAAATTATCTCTCTGAATAATGGACACCAACTGGACTCTGGTGTAGTAGTTTTCAAGGCTGCGGCCAATGATAAACCATTCAGCATTTTACTGCAACACTGCATCCGGACATGCGGACGGATTGACTCCTCCACCAGTATCAATGTAGTGCTTGACCATCTTGCAGATGAATTGCAATGCTAGGTCCCGAGCAGCCCAAGTAGAAGCTGCTTGTGACCGGTGAATATGTCGCTGATAGTCATTTCCAACAAAATTTGGGCCGAAGGCTACACAGAGTGGTTCTGAGATCGGTCCATGTCAAGTCCAATTTGGTAGGGATTTCGAAGAGTCGGTGGCAGAGCAATCCTATTGATACGAGAATACGGACAAGTTCCGGACTGGGGGAGACGAGTTGCTTGACAGATAAGGCAATATTCTCGTATCTATCCATGGCGTTGATGGAAAACATGAATGCATAGTCCTCCCAGAGCTGGATCACATGTGCGGGTGCTGAGGGTGTGTTCTAGATGAATGGGTGTGAAATTGAGAAGTGCTCACAAAGGCCATGAAACTGACCTTGAGCCAAGAAATAATGTCTGTGAAATAGTCATGTTCCGCAAGGTATTGTTCAGACTCTGGGTCGAAAATATAGTCCGGGTTGATAGAGCCAAGCAATGGGAACAGTTCAGCCACCGCACTAGAAGAGGGCAGCGAAGTGATGAAGACAATTAAGACAGATGGGCCACTGACAATGTAAATGAGAGGTATCTGAATGAATTGGACACATTCTTACCAGACATGGTGATCTTGAAATGGACCTGCACAGAACTGAAGGAACGACCGAGCCAGACTGATCTGGCGGTTCAAAGTATTGACACAGAAACTGCCAGAGCGGTCGGGATTTTCGAGGAAGTCCAAAAACGATGCATGGTGCGAACGAATGTCATCCTCATTTGCTCCCACGCTGAGCACAGAATGAAGACCCCTAAGGAGTAACCGAGTTTCACCTTCTTCCAGCGCAAGGAGTTTATCAATTTGGTCGGCTGCCAAGTTCAAGTGCACAATAGCACACAGAATTGGAGTCAGCTCCGACTGCCTTGCAGCAGAATTGAGGATGGTCATGTAAAGCTGGTCCAGCGCATCAAATGCCGACTCGGAGCCCGCGTGATTTACGTCTTGAACCAGGGCCAGCCGCTGCGTTGGCCGGTGATTTTTATTGTCAATGAACTTTATGATGGTCGATGCGTAGATGAAATGGCCCGAGGATTTCCGAACCAGCTTCTCCAGTACGTCCGCCGGAGGCCAAGGTAACGGAATCCTCGCCATTGTATCATGCTCGCGATGAATTCGCGCAAACTCGTCGGAGAGATATCTGTGGACATCGTGGAATGATTGTTCCACATTGAATGGGCGATGGTGACCGGAATAGAATGGCGAGTCGAACATTTCGCGGATATGGGGTTCTGGGCGACTGGCAATGATAAAGCGAAGGGAATTCGGATATTGGTAGGATGATTGCCCAATTATGCGCAAGATTTCGACTTGAATATTATGCCCCTCGCATTCATCGAGGCCATCAATGAGGATTATTATGGGATCATGATTCCGATTGAAACGGCAAGGCTCGCAGATTAGGCTCCGCATCTGCACCTCAATAGATAGCGCAACAATCGAAGGATTGCTTTCCACGATTTGCGAAATGTGGGTCCTCAGGGATGGAACACTGAGTGCGAGCTGATAAGCAATCGTGGTGAAGAGCGTCTTGGCATTACCCTGCATGACATGGCCGCGTTTGAAAAAGAAGCTGCTGCCAAGTATGCCAGCATCATTGAGTTGGCCTGCAAGCGTTTGCATGATTGCAGATTTGCCGGCGCCTGCCGGACCGTACAGCCAAAGAACGGTGGTTTCTGGATCCGGAGCCAGAGCCCAGTCACGCAGATCTTCAAGCATTCTCGTGCGTGTTTCGGGATGGCACCTGGGCTGCGGATAGCTCTCCGCGGAGTTGTGAATGGCTTCCAACGCGACCGTGCGGTGCAGCATATCAATTCCTGTACCAATTATTCAGAGCAAGATGTTAGACCATGGTGTGTGACACACCTCGAGCGCCGTGCTGATGAATATTCTGGTGTATATACGCCCCTGGGTAGGAGTCGGGCAGCAGACCTCTACCAGCTGCAATTTGGTTGTGATGACGCCCGGCCTCAGAGTCGCTGTCCGGGATAAGTCAATGAGGGGGTGTGAATGTGAATCTACATACTCAGTGCCATGCACATTATTATGCATGGTCAAGTGTCCGACTGAGATATCGAACCTCAAGCTCGGCCCCATGCCATGGCCTCCAGATCCACCTGCCCCATTTCCGTGGCCATCTCCGCCAGATCCTCCTCGGCCTCCTGTAAAAAAAAAATGAGCAACGAGGCTGAGTGCTCGAAATATCCAGATCGCACCGCCAATGTGGTTTACCATTGTTTGGCGGCCGCCAGCCTTGAATTTGGCCACCGTGGATCGACGACGATCTGCAGGCATTGAAGTCGCTAAGAGACGTAGATGAGAAGGTCGAAAGGAGGGACACAGCTTGACACGGCTGTGCGTGTGCGACATGTAGCGAGGCTGGGCAAATATTCGCACGTCAACCCGGCGATTCCGCATCGTCGGACCGACTCTATTCATGGTGCTGTGAAGTTCAAGCAGTGCCATAGATGATGCGATGGAGCAAAAGAGATGGCCGATCCAAAAAGCGACCATAATACGATTTTGGTGACAATGAGGATCCTGAGCGAAGCGGTGCTCTGAAAAGTTGTGTACCAACGGAGAGAAAAAAGTCGAGAAAATGATCAGGGCAACAACAGTACATCGCACCGTAACGCGGGTCCCGATAATTGCCTCGAAAAATGGAAAGACAATTGTCAGTGCTAAGGAGCTGGATCTACATTGTCAAACGATTACTCGCATATTAAGCAGATGTCCTGATTTCATATGCACTTGTTTACATTCTTCTTTTTTCCCACAAACCGCAAATCCCCGAGGTTGTGCCCATTTGTTTTCGACGGAGCGCCCACAGGCGCTCACTTGGCCCCTCAATTGCTGTGCCCCTTCCACTGTTCTGGGCTGCATTGCAGCTTAAGTGCCAGCTCAAATTCCGGTAGTTGCCGCTGCACCAACAACCATGTGGTCAGCTTTGGGCCGCTCAGAGTCTCAAGTATGATGGTTCAGGCGATTTAGTTTGCGTAATCAAGCCCAATTTTGCAAGGCCTCGCGATCATCGAACCAAACGGTGTTACAAGACCGTCCACGTCGTTGCGGCTCCGTCAGAGTTTAGAGTTTGTGCGTCATTGGTTCCTTCTCACACACTACGATCATCATGGGGTCGTATCTGTCTTCAGCTTCAACCCCGCTGTTGCTTCCTTCAGCTGACGTAAGCTTGGTCGCCAACGCCGTCGGCAAGATTCTCGATATCTTCAAGGCACAGACAGCATTTTGCAAGCCAACCAACACGAACGTTTCATAATCCTTCACCTGGCGCTCAGTTCTCCTGGCAAAAATTCCACCGTACACCGCACCAGTCTTTCGTATCTTGATCTCGAAAATACCTACCACGGGAAGTCCTCAATATTGAATACACGGCCCTGCTGCAAGTTCAATGTCTGAATCATCCGAACATTCAAACTCAAGACCCAATTTCAACACGACCTCAATGCATTCGGTCTCACCTCCATTTTTTCCCCTCCCTCTTTGCCGTATACGGTGTCGTCTGCCCCGCTGTCCATATTTACGTGCAGCTAACATAAATGTACAGTCATAAGTTGGCACATTTTGGACGCGGGCGATGCTGACATCGGGATGCATATGAACTTGAGTTTGACCCTTCACCGACACCGTGGACGTCTCTGTTATCCACAAATGTATCCCCGTGCTCACTCCATCGAAACTTGCAGACGCCGTCAGTGAGCGAGAGGCAGATAAAACTGTACGTCTCCTTCTTGCACAATCCACGCCAGGCATTGATTCAGACCCAGCGCTTTAGGTTGTTTCCCGCGTTATCTTCAAATACGATGACTGCTTTTTCCGGACAGGTCGCACAAGGGGTAGTATGAATGCTCACGCCCAGTGAAAACGCCGGCAAGCCTGAACGAGCCAGAACGAGCCAGATGTGACCGCTTTTAGCTGGGCATATCTGGCTCGCAAATTGTCTCAGGGCTCGATGTGGCTCGTCAATTTTTTGCAGAAAATCGAGCCAGAAAGAGCCAGAATGAATGCATCGAGCCAATTCAATTCACATTACACTACACATGCGGCTGTACGGTACCCTGCTCCCGCTTTCTCCCCGCCTCGCCATCGCGCTCCCCGCCGCACCCACATCTACGTTTGCGAACGAACGGCTCCGATTAAGACAAATGCTGGTTCCATGATGCGGCGTGTGTTCGAGAAATGCGAAGGGCCAAAAATGGATGCTGAAAATACAGCGGTCAGTGGCGACAACACCTGGGACACCTGGGGATAGGAGAACTCACTAATTGAGGAGATAGCGAGTCGAAAGCGTTCCCGAGAGTCGAAGATCACGCGCATGAGCAGAGATCTAGGGAATTATGAGTTTATATTCCGAGGACAGGAAAGACAACACACCAGCAACCTTGGACTCTCGCGAGACGAGGGAATCGACGAGTAAGCACTGAAAAGTGTGCATCAGAAGAGCAGCTGTAATGAAAGAGTGTAGATGACGTACCATTGTTGTTATCCTGGCGGGTACAGCGGTAAATGTCGAGAAAATGTAGCCAATGTCACCGGGAGAACATATATCAGCCGGATTCAAGGGACTCAAGAGAATCTGGGCCTGAACTTACCGTTGTTTTTTTGAAGCCAAAGACTCTGAAGAGAGCGAGGGAATATGAGTTCTCGACTGGATAAAATGTGTAAGCCGATGCCCAAAGCGCCACGGAAGTCTAGTCTCTCTTGACAGACTCTTTATCGATTCTCACTCGTACCTCACGCGATAAAGAGTCTGTTGGTTACCGCGTAAATTACCCGGGTGCCTGCGTTATTATGTAAGCTTCCCCTTTCAGAATTCACGTGAGCTGTTAATTGACGCGACTTGAACGCGTCGCAGTCCCTCTCGCAAGCTCCCAAAGATTCTGGAGCTACCAAACTTCATTTCATATCACTAATGAACTCTTTGCACCATATTGAGCTATTTCAAGCAAAATAAATGCTCGTCTGAATATTGGCTTGAGTCAGCCTGTTTGGGCCGAAGTTGTTCTACTTCCTCCAAAAAATAGTAGAATCGCAGAATAGTCATTCGTAATGTATCTATGTGTGTTTTGCCGCAAATTCCTGCGCCAATTACTAGAGAAAGATGAAAAAACGCGTCGAGACGCGTCTCGCTAAATGCTTGTTTGTGTATGCATTCGTGATCGTTACATAATAACGCAGGGACCCGGCTAATTGACGCGGTAACTAATAGACTAAGGGAAGTCCGACCATCGATACCGGTCTTCCCATTCACGGTGCCGCCAACTCCCTACAATCCTGCGAGTGTTCTGAAGGCTTGGATGGAAAAGTGGATGGGAAGGCTAGAGCGAGGGACTAGAGAAAGGTGAAGAAGTCGGGGAGTACGCGGGATGGTGGTGGTAGGAGAAGAGACTAAGCGTGACGTAACGAGCCTAATCGTACGACTTTGAAAATTATGACGCGCTGGCCAGACGCTCCTGGAGTTGCGAAGCACCAGCCCAAGGGTAAAATTGAAGAAAAGTAGGTGTTGGACAGAAGTTGATTCTCTCTAGCTCGCTTTGGCTCGATTTGTTCGAAGTGGCTCGATCTGGCTTGCCGGCGTTTTCACTGGGGCTCACGGGCAGTCGTATGCGGCATGCGAGTTCGCTTCGACGCCGGTCAAGTGAGTACTTTCCCCAGCCAATGAATCACACTCTTTCTCATCAAACATAGAATTGGAGTTTGAGGATCTCGGGGTCGCTGCGACGTTGCTGAGACTATTAGCTGAATTACTGTGGTATCGTTCGCCGGTTTGACACTCCGTACAGAGGGACTACGAATTTTTTAACATTCTTGCACCATCGATATTTTGTCCTTGCAAAATGGGATTTGTTCACAATTATAGAGTTGCAACATCGGAGCGAAACGAAGGCCTGTCTTGTTTCTCCACATTGAATGGGCAGCAGTGACCGAAATACAATGGTGACTCGAACAACTCGCGAATCTCAGGTTCAGGGCTGCTGGCGATGAAAAAAACGAAGGAAATGGTATTATCGGAGGATGCGTGTCGAATTAAGCGCAGTATATCCTGTTGGGCATCATGACCGTCGCATTCGTCGAGGCCGCACTCAAAACTTTCGCACGTCAAACATGATGATCGCCGTGTTGATTTCATTGGGAAGGATCCGATATTCATAGATGAACAGAAATTAGCCGGTGAGACGGTCTGCAGCTCCAAGGTCAGCCAGACAATACTTGCAGTTTACCCATAATTGACATAACTTCAACCATCTGACTCAGATGAGTGGGGTGCAACTTCGACGATCGACAGTAAAAAAAAGAACCCATCCGCCTGTCCAGCTGTCCGTCCATCTTGTAAATCCCTCATTCCGGCCCCATCAACGCACCAAGATACGAAATAACTCACAATGAGCACTGCGTAACTCAATATGATCTACAGCAGACAAAAGACCAGGTCGGTGTAGAGAATGAGTGAATGAATACTGGTGGAATGGCAAGTGCTGAATGCATGCACGCCAGTTCCCCGGACACGTGCCATGTTGAAGCTCCATGCATATCCTGAAAACCGAAACTATTTAACTCCATTGGCGCTTGGTCAACGGTGCGCGGCGATTCGGAATCTTCCAACGCACGCTCGAAAAACCACTCCGTCAGTGTCGGTGACGCTGCACGCACGCACCGTCCGTATGGGGGCAGGCGAGGCGCAGTGCACAATTCAGTGGTATTTAACAGTCCTGCTGCTGGTGATTGGATTTTGCATCGTCGAGCTATTGCGGATGAACTCCCGGGATTAACAATATGGATAAATCGCGGAATCGGGGTAATTCAAACTGTGATGTTGAGGATGCGGGAATCAAGCCTCGCGGGTGAAGTTGAAGCATATACGAAATTGCACCTATGAAAGATAGCTGCTGAAGAGCATTCAAAACATAAACGACCACGCGCCGGCGATGAACACCAAACCAAACCAAGTCCAAGTCGGGTTTGCGGGGTATAGATCTAGATCTGTGGCTCAGAGTCTATAGCAGCGATTGACGAGGATCAGACATCCCGAGGGGAAGGCGAGGACGAATTCATGGCATTGAGCATTGAACAGAATCCGGAATCGTTGGCCAGGTGTCAGACTCAGATCGGATTGAATTGAATTGAATGAACCCAAATGTCTTAGCACAAATCAGAGGCTTCTTGTGTTAAACGTGAATAGGAGCTGGTTGCGATTCAGTGACGCCGACAAGACGCGTGGGACTCGAGGGCTGGGGGGTAAAGATTTTGATAAAACCCCCAAATGAATGAAAAGGCAAAGGGCGCGAAAACACGCCGCATTGTTCGAGTTCCCTGGGTGACTGTATTGACTTGCAAAAGTTCGCTGACGTAGCTCCGAGCGCTCTGCACGAGAAGAGAAGAGATGTAACTGCGAGAACGACGGCGGGTGTTCCTCGTATCCAATGAATTCATGAAATGAACACGAGGAATTTCAATCATAGGGTACATGCCGTAGATGACGAATCGCTATTCCGTAGCCCCATCACACTAATGCCGACCGGCACGAACGAGGAACGGGATGCTTCAGTTGCGTGAGGTAGTGGCAATGCAGGATGGGCGCGAGGGTTATCGTGTACGGGCGGCAGACTGGACGATTGATGTTAGAAGGAACACGCGCGGAAAGAAGGAGGAAAGAGAATGGGAAGGGGAATGAAAGAGCAGAGGAGAGAAACGCGGCGAAAGGGACAGAAGCAAACGGATGAAACCAGGACGCTCACTGAAAGCAAGGAGGAGATAATAGACAGCGGAACTTGCTTGATCCTTCGTCCGTCCGCCTAGTACGTCTGCTCTAGTCTCGTTCGAGCTTGGGGCCGAAATAGGCAGTAGGGTCGCAGCGCGTCGTAGCGACGTCGTGAATGAGCGCGCGGTTTGGGTCATGTTGATGGCGCGCGTCCGAGAGGGTGGACACCAAAGGACATAAACGAGCTAGAGCGGTACGATAATCGCACGCCGTAGTGCAGGGTGAGCCCAGGTGGTGGGGCTAGATACGCACGGGCAAGCGAGGCTCAAATCAGCCGGCCCGGTCAGAGATGAAGAGAGCGAATCGACGACGCACACATAGGAGGTCCATCTCCAGAGTCTTTGTGCGGAACGGGCAGTGAGGGGCGCGGGCGCTGCTGCGTGGAACGAAAGGACGGCGGCAGACTGAAAGAGGGGCTCAAGTCCAGCGTCGCCTCAAGCCAGGAATAGTAGGTGCAGCGACGTCATCCCTCCAAAGCGCCTCCTTCACCGAGGCAACCCGGGAAGCAACGTCGTTTTTCTCGTTGGTGGTCGGGAACAAGCGTCGGGACACGTGACGCCCGACATCAACGGATCTGTCACACAGCAAGCACCGCCACAATTCCCTCTTGCGAGTCGCTTGGCGGGCAGAATTTAGCGCTTCCAAACGACTCGGTCCGACCGGCAGTAAAGACATACGCCTCTGACCCATCTCCGAGCCAATCCTACGGCTCTCGCGCTCGTTCTCAGGATAAATCGACAGCCGCCAGTTCTCCTCTCTGCTACGCATCTCACCGTTGTCGCCAAATCATCGCTCCCCCTGTTTTGCAAGATATCTCGCGTACCTCATCTCGTTTGACTGGCCGTATTTTATACCTGAATTGCGCCACGCCATTGATGACCCTGCCGTTCCAGATTCCGCTTCGGCCCTATTCCCACCTGAATCCCCGAGTCCGTCCACTTGATCAAATCGCTCAAGGATAGCCTCCACCAGGGAGATTTCTTGCGTGGATCTTGGCATTGCTTCATGCGCATTTCTTTGCAACGCCGACCCTGAGTTTCTGCGATACTAATACTCCGTACGAATGCCTCCGCTGGTCTCGTACGTGCGTGGATGATTGATACAATCGGCGAATCTACTTACTCCATCAAGGACGTTCTGGGAATTCAACGCTCTTCGCAAGCCTTCGAATTCCATCTTCACAAGATGAATTGTATCGGACGAGGCATTAAACGGCAATGTATCAAGATCGTCAGTGTTCCATTTTTGGCTCTGTTCCTGGATACACCACCATTCGCCGTCCTGGATCATCTTCCGTGTTTTCTTCCATTAGAAAATAGATGCAGACTCTCTCCCTATTCAACCTGACCTTCGTGCCTCGGAAAAGTCTGTCCGCCGAGCTAGCCAATGCTCAGCATTTCTCCCTGACTGATGTCTATCCTTCCGGCTGATGGTATCGCCTTCCTCGAAGCAAAACGACCTCAATTGAAGACAATGTCTATTTTGGAACCCTACTCGAAGCAGGAACACTTCCAGATGGCGACCCGCACTAAACTGCGATCTTGTCCTCGTCGCTTCCTTGCTTCCTCCCATGCTCCTATAGCGTCCACTGATGCTTCACCATCCTTGCTCCTTCAGCGTCCATTGATGCTTCACCATCCTTGCCCGTCATTCGGTCTCTGGATGCGCAGTCGCTGTCGTCCCCGCGTCCCATTTCATCCGTCCTTTTGTCACCCGGGACTACGAGAAGATCACCCAAATAATGCTATTAATTACGATGACGGGAGCAGTTGACTACTTGTTCTTGGGGACCGTCACGGAAGTATTCACTTTTTCTGAATCACAGAGAGGTCATTTACACGACCGATGCCTCTTGAACTTCAAGCACTTTTTCTTTCAGGCCACTATCATCAACAGTCCGCTGGGGAAGTGATGACCTCTCTTTTCTTATGAGTCCTTGAACAAAATCCGGCGGTTGAAGCCGCCTCACAAGGGTTCAGGAAATCTTTCTCGCTCTCCGGCCGGATCACTAGTTGCAGCATTAGGCCGAGGCAACATCCTAGTTGCTTCAAGTCCCTGCGCCCCATCACTACGAATTCGAAAGCAAACCAAGTTCATTTTTGTCTCCGTCTCCATCTTAAACGTGCCTCCATCCGGCGCAGGTTCCAATGTCCCCGTCTCTGCGATGCATTCAATCATGTCCCCGTGTTGGCTAAGCTGAGTCGTTATTCGTGACAGTTCCTGCTGCCATGCCATCAGCGTCAATACGAGGATTTGTTCGACTCAACAAACCCCCATGAACAAGATTCAAGTGTTCACGCCTTTTTCATCCGAGAAACTCCGTGCTTGACATGCCGGTTCTGTCTTTCTACTTAGCGGGCAGGGATCTCTACCGACAAACCCAAACGCAGTCGAAGCCTGCGATGGAATATCATCAATTTGTGCAGCGGAAGAGTTCCGCGCAGGTTCATACAAATTAAAATGGGCTTCCTCCTCAAGCACCATACTATGTACGATTTCGGTTCCTCTACCTTACGACGACAATGCATCCCACACCACGCAGACGATGCACCATTCACTGACGTCGACACGTATCTATCGCATACAACCCTCGCTGTCGCCTTCTTTGGCGTCACGTTGATATGCCCAAGCTACTTTGATGTGCGTAGAGTTCCGCCAACCTAGCTCATCCGTCATTTTGGAGCCCGAACGTTTCGATACGGCCCGTATCGAAACGCTCGGGCTCACGGACGACTCTTGCCTGCGAGAATCGTGCCTGGCATCTGAACATTGCGTCAATTACTGTACCGAGAGCAGAACGCGAGCCCCACGGGGGTTCTTGGTTCGATGCTCCGAAAATAACTTGATGGGTGGAGAACCATGTTCGGACGCACTCAATATCGATTGCCATTTAAATTCTTTTGTATGTGTAATTTCTTTTCGTGCTATGCCGCATCCACGGGAAGACGAAATTGACCTATAAACATGCGAGTGGCCCTTTGAATTGCAGTTGTTGATGTGCTTCACTGGCAACAGAACTAGTGAGTACATCATTCGTTGAAAAGTTTTCAGTCTACAAGATAATTTTAAGGCTGTCGTGCAGATGTAGCCTTGCTATCGTATCATTGTAATGTTCCACACGATCACGCCAGAATGTTTCCTCAACCCCCACGTTGACGCTCATAAGATAGCCGCCATGATCTGGCACAGCTTGCTGCCAGAATGTGATGAGGTCCATCGTCGGATTTGGGAAAGACTGAAAAAAGAGGACATCAGTGGATTGCAGTCTAAACATTCATGCGCCCCACTTCAAGCCACTTGGAAACATGGTAGATAAGTGTGTTACCACTTGGCCAAGAGGACCATATTTCAGTGGGTGGGATGAACCAAAGCTCGCGATGAAGTTCAGCACAAGGAGGGGACAGTCTGACCAAACATGAAATATTACATGCAAGGTCATACCTATTTGAACAGTCAACGAAATCGTCTTTCTGGATGGTGGACACAGACTGGGCTTCACTATAGGCTTCTTTGAGGTTGCTGGCGTGTGACCGTTTATTGTACAGCAGCTCTGCGTCCCGAGATGCCGACGGATTAACTCCTCCGTCGGTATCAAGATGGTTCTTGACCATCTTGCGAATCAATTGCAACGCTAGATTCCGAGCAGCCCAGGGAGAAACTGCGTGTGGCTGGTGGACAGGCAGTATGTGTTCGTTTCCCGCCAACTTTGGCCGAAGGCTACACAAAGTGGTTCTGAGGTTGGTCCATGTCAAGTCCAATTCGGTAGGGAGTTCCCAGAGAAACCAGCCGAGCAACGTCATTGATATGAGGATCCAGACAAGTTCCAGACTGGGCGAGACATCTTGCTTGACAGATGGGCTCTCAGCAGACCACCGCATGTTGTCGATCGAAGACATGAATGCATAGTCCTCCCAGAGCTGGATAAAATTTGCGGGGGCTGAGGGGTTGTTCTAGATGCATGGGTGTCAAATTCAGAGTTTCCCCACAAAGGCTACAGAATCGACCTTTAACCAATAAGCGATTGATGCGCATTTGCCATTGTATATGCGTGCTTCTGGGTCGAAAATATAGTGGGGATTCACAGATCCAATTAGTGGGAACAGCTCGGCGACTGCATTGGAAGGCAGCAATGAAGTGATGAAGCTGATCAGGTTAGATAGAGTACTGTCAAGACATGTGAGATGCATTGGAACGAATTGGACATATTCTTACGAGATCCGGTGACGCTGGAACGGACCTGCATAATACTGGAGGATGGACTGAGCTAGGCTGATCTGACGGATCAAAGTACTGACACAGAAATTGCCAGAGCGGTTGGGATTATTGAGGAGATCCACAAACGATGCGTGATACGAAGAGATTTCGTACTTGTCTTCTGATGGCACATTGAGCACAGAATGGAGGCCCCTCAGTAGTAACCGAGTTTCGCCCTGTGCAAGCCCAAAGAGTTTATCGATGTCGTTGACCGCCAGACGGAACTTGAAGTGGACAATCGCACACAGAATTGGTATGAGCTGGGACTGCCTTGGAGCAGAACGAAGAATAGTCATGTAGAGCTGGTCGAGTGTGTCAAACACCAACTCAGAGCCTGAGCTACCCGGATCTTGAACCACTGCCAACCGCTCTGTGGGTCGATAGCTTTTATCGTCAATGAACTTGATGATGGTGGCTGCATAGATGAAATGGCCAGAGGATTTCCGGACCAGTCTCCATACGACGTCAGGCGACGGCCAGGGCAAAGGTATATTCGCCATCGTGCGGTGCTCGCAATGAATACGCGAAAACTCGTCGCTGAGATATTTGCGGACATCATCAAATGATTGCTCCACGTTCAAAACGCGATGAATGCCAAGGTAAGAGAAGGAGGCGAAGACCTCGCGAATATGTGGTTCTGGGCGACTGGCAATGATGCAGCGAAGGGGAATGGCGTGTTTGGACAATGAGTCGCGAATCACGCGCACAATCTGCTGTTGAACATCATGACCGTTGCATTCGTCAAGGCCGTCAATTATAATCGCCAGAGGTTTGCAATTTCCGCCCCGCGAGCAAGGGCGGGAAATCAGCTTTCGCATTTGCGTCTCGATAGACCGCGCGACGATGGACGGCTCGCTTTCCACGACGTGAGAAATCGGGCTCCTCAACCAAGAAACCCTAAGTGCGAGCTGGTATGCGATCGTCGTGAACACCGTCTTTCCATTCCCGCGGATAGCATCGCCGCGTTTGAAGAAAAAGCAACCACCGAGTCCACCGGAATATCGGAGCTGGCCTGCGAGAGTTTGCATGATTGCGGACTTGCCAGCGCCTGCGGGGCCGTACAGCCAGAGAATCGTAGTTTTGGGATCTGACTCTGTGACCCATTCACGGAGGTCGTCCAACATCTTCGTGCGTGTCTCGGGATGGCATTTCGGTTGTGGGAAGCTCTCCGCTGAGTCGTACATGGCTCCCAATGCTGCTGTACGGGCCAGTATATGTAGCCCTGGTACCGTAGGCTGGTTTTGGTTTAAACCACAACGTTGCCAACGATAGGGACGGTTTAAACCATGGTTTAAACCGTGGTTCAAACCAGTTTAAACCATAAAGGCTCCAACCACAGCTATAGTCTCCCTGGGTGGTTCAAACCAGTGGTTCAAACCGTGGTTTAAACCGTTGATGGTTTAAACCAGTGGTTCAAACCAGTGATGGTTTAAACCAGTGGTGGTTTAAACCATTGATGGTTCAAACCACTGATGGTTCAAACCGTGGTTTAAACCGTTGATGGTTCAAACCGTGGTTTAAACCGTTGATGGTTCAAACCATGGTTTAAACCGTTGAGGGTTCAAACCAGTGGTTCAAACCATGGTTTAAACCGCTGATGGTTCAAACCGTGGTTTAAACCGCTGATGGTTCAAACCAGTGGTTCAAACCGTGGTTTAAACTGTTGATGGTTCAAACCAGTGATGGTTCAAACTAAGAAATGCATCCCACAGTTGTTGTCTTTGTGTCTTGGATGAATTTTGGTTTAAACCAGCTCAAACCACTGATGGTTCAAGCCGTTGATGGTTTAAACCAGTTCAAACCACCGAGTTTAAGGTGTTGATGGTGCACATTGAGTTTGAACAAAATTTATTCAACAACCTTGGTTGATCCAAAATCTCTGATCTGCTGGGCAGTGTCAAGTTTCTTTCAATAATGCTTCAATTGGGAGAGTTTGATCATATGTCATTGGCCTCTATTATAACAGCTGCCTAATCAATTTTTGAATCTGGGTGTTCTGATTGGATATGTTGGGCAAGACTGACTCCATACTTTTGCAAACTGTTGCTATCCATCATTCTCCATCTGCTGATACATGCTTGCCACCTTTGATGCATGAGCCCTTTTTCCTCACTCGTTTTGTGGTCACTGACCAATGAAGTCCAAACAACCCCTGTTTTGTTGAATCCTTGAACAATGAATAGTACCACAGAACTCTTGTTCCAGAATTTCAACTTCTTCCTGCCATTGCTCCATATCTGCATGAACTCAGTGCCACTGAACTTTTGCCGCTGCAAAGGGACACGATTCAAAACAATCTACCAGATAAATTAACTTATAGTTTAAGACATAATTTGGCTCCTCTGCAGCAGTCAAGTTGCTGTGATATCCCTGTCACCAAATCCAGCCTTCAACTTTCCCTCTATCACCATAATTGTGTGGTTCATTCACATTCTTTGTGTAAAGATTCTCATCTCTCAGCTCAGGAAATCTGGACTTCAAATCTTCTGGGTTGCATCCAAGAGCAATTGTTGCAGCATAAGCATGGCAATACTTCTTAACAAATTCTGGATCCTGGTTTGAACATCCCTGATCTTTTGTACAGCCTGTGTGTTCTTTGCCTGACCACAAACAGCATTGTTATGAGCATTCTTGTGTTGTCTGAAGGCCTGACTGCATTGGATATGTTCACACAAGCTACATAAAGCATTGGCTTCACCTTTCCATAATTTGAGTTTTTCTGCTCCTGAAGACTCTACCATTTCTTGATATCTGTGCCTATACAGCTCCATTCAACTGCATTTTCTTGCATCAGGTCACCTTCAGTTTTTGTATTTGTAGAGCATGTCTGATCCATTCATTGATTAGTCTGAATCTGGTCTGAAAATAACACAAGGGGTAAAGACCTGCGCATCCAAATCAGGATGCGTTTGACGCATCCATCAAGCATCTGATTGGCCACTTCACAAAGTGTCTTTCAAGACACAAAGGCAGCCTTTGTGCTTCTATTGTGCATGCTTTGTTTCTCGGGTCCAGGAAACAAAGATGCACAAAGGCTGCTTTTGTGCCTTTGTAAACCTTTGTGCTTGCTTTGTGCAGCGATCTGTTGTGATGCGACATGGATGCCTCGAACGCATCCTCGATTTGGTGCCCAGGTCCTTGTCCCCAGTGTAACTGGATATAGATGGTGGTGACACATGCATCTGGACTCCATGCAGAGGGGTGGAGGCAGAAGAAGAGGCAGGTCTGTTTTCACTTAGAGTATGAGGTAAGGAGACAGAGTGCAAGAGTGCAATATGAACACATTGCTTATGTTTCTTACATTTGCAGTTGTCCTCCAGGAGGCCTTCTGGACTGTGAGTATCTGTCTATTTTATTCTCACATCTCACTTCATTGTAGTGTTGCCGCGACTTGAGTCGACTACGGTTGCCCAGATTCAATGTATTGCACTTAGTGTCCCAGAATGGCATCAATTCTGGGGTATTAGGACTTCATGGACTGGAGTTACAATGGGTCCATCATGTTCGTACAGCATTCGGCAAAACAATGATTAACCATGGAGAAACATAAGAATTAACGTAATTCGACTTCACTCGACTTTGGGAATCAATCGGGAGCAATAAATTGCATATTACCCGATGCCAAAGTGATGTCACCCAAAGTGGATAAGACATGTTAGAGAGGGGTCATAATGCTACCTTGGACAGGTCCAATATTCAGGAAAATATGCAAGGGTGAGTCAGCAGATGAGTTAAGTCGAATTTGAGAAAGCTGAGTCGACTTGAGTCATGGCAACACTACTTCATTGTCACTGTATTGCATTATCTATCATGTACTTTCTCTTAGACATCTTGTACAACAGTACCTAAAATGATAACATGTCCTGTTGTGCTTTTGAGCCTGAATATCAAACTTTAAGTATCTGTGTTTTGAGGGCCTGAAGGCAGTGAAATTCATGCAAGACACAAAGACAACAACTGTGGGATGCACTTTTTGGTTTAAACCATCACTGGTTTGAACCACTGGTTTAAACCATCGACGGTTTGAACCACGGTTTAAACCATCAGTGGTTTGAACCACGGTTTAAACCACTGGTTCAAACCGCCCATGGAGACTATAGCTGTGGGTGAAGCCATGATGGTTTAAACTGGTTTGAACCACGGTTTAAACCATGGTTTAAACCGTCCCTATCGTTGGCAACGTTGTGGTTTAAACTCAAACCAGCCTGTTGCTGAGCCCTGAACTTATATTTCAGTGTGCTGAATATTTCATTGTGATTTGCGCCATACCGCTTTCCCCATGGTGGTTAATGACGTCGCCACGCATATCCCAGTTCAAGCTGGGGCCCATCCCATTACCGCCCGCACCACCTACGCTGTTTCCGTAACCCTGTCCTCCCGCGCCTCCCGTCCCCCCTACGAAGAATTAATGAAAGGACCGAAATCTCAGGACTTCAGGCCTCGCACCTGTGAAGTAATAGTGATAATTGTTCATAAGACGGAGCAATCGATGATCGCCGGGGGTGAAGTGGGGACAAGGAGGGTCTGTGTATTAGCTTCGAGTTAAAGCGAGTCGCAGGCGTAGATCACAAAGGAAGCTGTGTAAGGCTGCGTATATCCCACGCACAGCTGTTCGGACAGCAGGCCCTTTCGCACGTCAATGCCCTGCAGAACTGGACCGGTGCTTCTTGTTCTGTGCATGTTGTCGCACAGAAATAGTCCATTCGCCGAATTATCGTGGGGAACATCGGGCCGGATGGATATCGCACTTGATGTACATCGATTTGCGTAGAGTGTGAATGCGGCCGGCGTCTGAACCGGTTGAGTTTGAGAATCGTTGAACAATACAAGTGGTCGTGCAGTTCGTTCCAACTCCGCATCAGTGATGTTTAAGACGAAAGCCCGAAGGAAAGCCGTGTAACCCGAAACAAGTTTCATCGGCTCTGCTCCGCGCTGCTAGTCCACGAAGATCGTATACTGTGCGGGCATTAACGCATTTTGTTATCGGTGGAGGATACATGCGCTTGAAACATCTGCTCATCCTCGTTCGAAGTCCCAAGGGATGGGAAGAGGGGACGAACGGGATGAACCAAAAATGAACCTTCCGTACAGGTGTGATCGAAAGCCTGAAGAGCTCCTTTCGCAATACATAGGGACTGCGACCCAGACCGAGATTCGGGGAATACCACGGTGGACATGAATATTGGCCGGGAGGTGAGCGAGAACTCACTAACGATATTAATGGCCTCGAACCCTCGAAGAAATTTTGGATCAACACTCGCTGTGTAGCCGGCGGGCACGAGAAAAGATGTCTCGAGAGGGGAAAGAAAGGCTAAATGCGAGAAATCGTTCATCATCGCCAAAAAAAATGAATAAATCAAAGCAGATAAATGAGTGAATCCTCAATGCGATCTACGCCTCTGGATTATTTCAACGCGGACGAGATACACCGCACTGTGGTGGCACGACACACGAGGTCAAGTCAAAGCAAACCGAGTCCGAGTAGGCCGAGCATCAATTCGAAATGGCAAGAAAATGGAAGCGCCAGCGAGGCTTCTCGGTCTATCCCTTGAGCGAGTAATGTTAGCTGGTGAAATGAATTGCGGAATGAAAACAAGCAGCGCCCGAAAAACGCACCAAGGCCATGAAGTACAAGGCAGACCCGAGTGCATATGTAGCGTTCGCTCCCTCGTTCCGTGCCCCGTCTTCTTGCTCTGGTTCTGGCGTCGTGCCGGTATCGATCCATCATCGTAGCCCTTCGAGGTTGAATTGATTCCATGGCGGAAGTTCAAGGTAAGGCTCGCAGCGCAAAAGAGGCGAGTTCCACGTACACAACACAAGTGGCAGCTGCTGACGAAACGCAGGTGTATAGGTAATAGGGAAGCCGTGCAAACTTCCACAAGAGCACCGCAGGGGTTGGGGGTCGGCGAGCGTTCGGTGTCCAGCAGTAGAGTTCTCGGGAAAGGGAAGTCGCACCAGCGAGGACGGCGTGCCCGTAGAGTCTCTATGTGAACCTGAAGGCGTTGCGGTCCCGTGACAACAACGACATGCGCCCCAATTCTTTTCCTCTGGACGGAATGGAAATATAGGAGTGGAAACTACAGTGGAAGGGCACGCCGGAAGAATGCATCTCTCATTTCACATCGATATCCTCGACCCGCCGAGCCTGAGCGACCCGTGGCCGAAGTTTTCCTGCTACATGTTACAATTCGAGTGGAAAGATCAAGATGACCCACCCTCGGCATTGCGACATTGTGACATTGCTTGCTTTCGAGCTCATTGCGGGCTTGCTTCAAAGTCGCCTTGCCTTGCTTTGCGCGTACATGTGGTCTCCCTGACCTAGAATTGACTCAGCGTGGCTCGTACTCGGCGAGAATGCGAAGCGGAGAGATGCATACCCATACCGGACCCGCGCGCGCCGTTGGTGTTCAATACTGAATGAATAAATCACTTGATGCAAGGATTCAATACCGTAGTAAGTGAACGCAGCGCGAAAGGAATCAGACCTGAAATCGAAGATCCTTCGTATTCAAAGCGGAATAAGGAGGGAGATGCCCATAACTCACCCACCTGCGCACACACAGGACGGAGCAAAGCCAAAGCTCGAGGATTATCCTCACCATGCGCATGTTAGAGATTTTGCGCAGAGATCCCGCGCCGTCCACTCGCGAAAGATGCTCCCTCCGGCGCCGAGAGAGAGAGAGAGGAAACGCTGGCATGCAGTACTGAATAATTAACGAATCAATATCAATACGCGGGAGTAATCGGATAATGGCCATCGCGCACCATGCGGGATACGTATGGATCACGGTCGCGAGGCGGGGATGCTGTTAAATAGCCAGGAGGGATATATGAGGCGATTTGCGAATGAGGGCGAGCGGGGCGGGCGCAGCGTCGACTCTGGTGGCGATGCATATAACTATACGTGCGCATGCCTAAGCGGCCCAAGGGAAGAGTTGGAGTGGGACGAAAGCGAAGGCGAACATGGAAAGGCAGCAGAGCCGAGGGGCGGCAGGGAAATGGGAGGATGGAAGGAGAAAGAAAGAAACGCAAAGGGAACTCACATTCGTTTGCCATCATCCGCTCGTCTTTATCTGCGATCCGCCCTCGAGGAGCACATAATAACAATGATGAGGCTTCGCATTCCTACATCGTAGGTTTCGTATTTCGCACCGCGTATGAGCATCCGCCGGGAAGGATTATTCGGTAGATATACACGGCGATGAGATCAGGAGATATCATGGAGGTGGCGTGACCCTGACTCACGAGAATCGCGGATTGAAGCTGAGACTCTGGTGCAGATACAAGTTCGTCTAGCGGGAGACGCGGACGTGAACGAGGAGGATGGCAGGTGTGAACGAAAACACGGCAGAGGGCGAGAGCGCGGCGGCCAGCAGCGGTGATGTCACTGGTCGATCAGACTGCCGCCCCGGGTACGAACAAGTAGCAGTAGCATCGAATCAGCGAGCGAGGCCGCGCCAATCTGCGGAACGAAACAACGCATGGATGACGTGTACTCAACGCGAGTAACATGGCGTATGATTAGCCGAACCTAGGGGAGCGAATGAATTTCGAGGCCGCTTCTCGAAAGAGCACAACTAGAGCGTGCGCGCGACAGACGTCGTTTCTGTTAGCGTATGGATTTTGGGGCAAGTCGGCGCGGAGCCGAGCTCGTACGTGACGCCAGCGTGCGAGCAACCTGTCGGTAATTATCCACATTATATATAGCCACGTACACCCCCAATTTGCCGAGGTGTGATGGAAGGGTCGGATCAGGGATGTCCGGGGACATCCTGTAAAATGTCTTGGGGACCTGTCTACATCAGCATTTCAACGTAAATCTGGCGATCTTTTTGATCTTTTCTCCTTGGCAACCAGCTCGCAAGATAAAAAAAGACACAAAAGATGAGAGTTGACTTGCCCAAAATGCTGCATCTACCGTAGCTGAAGGGATTGCAGGCTTGGACCATGCATCCTGTTGCTCAACATGGCCAATCGTGTGCGCAAATGGTCCGGAAACCCGCGGAAAAGCAGATATTTTTAGGCAGAAATGTGAGCTTGTGATTTCCGGCTTGAGCTTGTGATTTCCGGCTCTCACCTTTCGGTCTTTCGATCTTGTGACATTTTGGCGTGTCTTTCGGGTCTTTTCGGTCTTGTACAAGATCAAAAGATCACCGTCAAAAAGTCTGATGTAGGATCTTTTGAGAATGTTTTATTCATGTTGGTTCTCGGATACCAGCTTGTCTGTTGCCAAACGCTGATATGGAAGTACCACGACAAGTGAAGGGCTGTGATAAGCTATAATTGCAAAGTTTATATTTGGGGCGACGATTTCTCTTAATTCGCGATTGTTGGCCGGAGGTGGTCCGTGCGTAGAACACGTGAAGTTGATCAACCAACCAAACATGTCATAATTCCCCCCGTCTTTCTGCGGAATCTTCTTCTTCGCTGCGCCCCGTCGTCATGCAGACACTCAAGACCAAGTCAGCTTCGTTTAGTTGGTACCTACACCTTTGCATCAAGTCATCAAAGCCTTCTCTAGCCTGATCAACGCCCCTCGAGAGCAAGACTCGTTGGGCCCGCACTGCCGATTCATCAAGTCCGCCAATTCTTCTCCAGCCTGGTCAAGAGCCCTCAAGACTACCTCGGCTTCATGGAGTAGCCAGATACCTTCCTTCCAAAGCCTTCAACATCAATGAGTCAAGGCCCTCAAGAGCAAATCTAGTTCGTCTGTCAAGGCCGTTCAAGTTTTTGCTGTAAATATTTCTAGGTTATGAAATCTTCTCAAAATGGCCTCAACTCCAAAGCTTTGTATTGTTCTCTGCCCTACCCAACTTTCCAAGCCTTAATGAACTCAAGTCTCCTCTTCAAGTTTCCCTTCATCTGCAGTCAGTCCTGCCTCTGTAATTTAGCTTTGTTGTACTTGAATTACTTTTCTGAATATATTGCTTTGCAAATATTTTCGCATTTATTACAAATTTGTGAGAGCCTCAGGTCAAGCAGGTCTGGAAGAGCTGCTGTCGGGAGCTCCGACAGATATACGATCCCAGAATTATCGTGTGATCCTACATTTTGATATCCCAGGGACATTTTCCCGGATCTCCTCGCTTACAAGTTCTGATCTGACACTCAGAACGTCCGTGGGAGCTCCGACCAACTGGCCGGTGTAGCACACGACGCTCTTCGTTCTGCCCCCATCCACGGCTGAACGAAGAGCGTACATCCACATTCCTTATATCCCAGTCTCGTACTTATATTATATCCACAGTAACTATTATATTGTATAGGTACATACAATCTATTGGTTCTGCCCCCATCCACGGCTGAACGAAGAGCTAACTATTATATTGTATAGTGTCTGCACATCGACAGAACACAGCGCACATCCAGCGCCATACCACGCTCCTTTCCCACGCCGAACCCTCCAGCTGCTTTTGACACCCCAACAATCTTTAACAGTTTCCGATTCCGAGTTGGTTGTCGGGAGCAAGCACCGAATATCGTGCCATCCGAGATCAGCGGAGCTGTCACAGAACCTGCACCGCCACATTTCCCTCTTGCTCCGAACATTTATCTCGTTCTCTCTCCGCGCTCACCTCCTTTTCAAAAATCTTGCAAGGATTTGGCAAGACAGATCTCTGGTATTCCCGCTCCCAGCTTTTCAAAAGCTTTCTACTGTCAAAGTCTGAGCTTTTTCCGCTGCATCCGGGTTCTACGAATTGTCTCTCTCAATTGCCCATTTTAGGCGTGCCAACGGTATTAGCACGTACACAATCTCCGATCATCTACCTCTTTCTTTTGGATCGTAATATTTGAAGAGAACGTATTTGGCTGGCAAAAGGGCATTGCACTCATGGCTGAGGTGTGTTGCGATATCCGTGTGTGGCTCTTCTTTTGAGCGCTGTCCAATACTGATCATTCTTCCCCTCCATCTTCCACTTGAATTTTACCCTGCTGTAAGCGCGCGCCTGGACTTCGATCCTCCTTACATCCTCGCACGTATCCCTCGCTGATGGACGCCCCATTTATACATGTACTTGCCCCCCCTAACATTGCACTGCATCGCATTTATTTTATTTCATTCCCTTGATTCTTTCGTACTTCGTAATCCTCTTGGCAATACAAATCCAAACAGGAACAGAACAGCCGGTGAATACATAGATACAGATTTCCACCCTGAGTTAGGGATCAAGTGAAAGACCTGGTACAACCATGCACTTGGCAGTTGCAGTACCGTACTTTTTCATTCAATTTGACAGTCACGCGTCACGCACCCCTGTGTCGATCACGAATTTTGGTCGAAGTCACGCGTCACGCAGGCCTTTGTTGAACCTCCCAGCGGTCACACAGGGCCAAAAATTGTGCAAAACTGGCAAACAGGTGCAAAAAAGCGAAAATTTTCAGTTCGGATGTCAAAAAATTTCCGGTGTCACGCAGAAATTTGGCAGCTACCGAAATGCAAGGATTCGAAAATCGGATATAGGGTCGAAAAGATTTTTTTGACCTTCAGCTGACCCCCCCTCCCCCCCTCTCCTTCCTTATCCGGAAGGTATTTCTCACCCCTAACACCGGACCGGCTCTCCCGACCTCTGCTGCCACCCTCAATTCGGTTTTTTTCAACATCCCGCCGACCTGAAGTGAATTTTGTGAACTTTACATACATTGGTGACTCGAGTGCTTTTGAGGACTTGACCCTCTGGATTTCCATCATGTGCCGGGATTGCTCAGTCAACCTCCCCGTCTCCTCCAAGGGCCATTGGTCGGATTGAGAGGCAGTCTGTGAGCCAGAAACAGGTCCTGAACATAAATACAAGTCATTTTCAATGTTATAATGGATTCCCCATAGCCTCCATTGTGATTTTGAGCTCCTGGACAACATAGCCTACAAAATTTTTTCAGCCATCCTCGGACCCCCCCTCCCCCTACCCTTGATACAAAATTTTAATCCTGATTCCCCCTTGCCGAAATGTCGAATTGGTATAATAGGTCACGCGTCACACCCTCTGTCGATTTGAATGAAAAAGTACAGTAGTTGGCGTAGTTCATTAGAACGTGTCTACTGAATACTGTACATCAAGATATTCATTGAAGATATTTGAGTCTACAAGCGGATTTTAAAGCTGTCGGGGAGATTTAGTCTAACCATCAGAGAATTGTAATGTCTGACACGATAAGGCCAGTGATGTGCAGGAAATAAGACTATACCTAAACACCGCACATTTTGCACATTTTAGTCTTATTTCCATGCATATTGCCTTCTTTCCAGAGTCAGTGTATAGTCTCAGTACACTCAGCTGGGCAATGATCACGGAGTAATGGGTACAATGGGTAGGAAACTACTCAGCGGACTGGCAGGTGCTTGCTCTGAAACACGTAGGGGATGTGTAGCCCATAAATAGCAAAACTGCATGTGGGTTTGCTAGGTCTTATTTCTGACCTTGACGTGTTCGCGTCTAGAGCACGTGATGGCACAGGAAGGTCTAGAGCCTTCTTTCCGAGATGTTCCGGGTTACTATGAAGGGAGTGGTCATCCTTGATGGGATTGATCGCTGATCGGACTAGTATTACCCTACGGAAATAAGGGACCACTGTAGGAAAGAGTCTAGTGTGGGGTACTGTTCGAGAGCTAGAGACACACCGGAAAAGGAAAAATTATATAATGCACTGAAAGTCTACCTGAAACTGCGAATTTCATTTTAGATTTTAGATCAGCAGAAATTAGGAATATCGTTGTATCTGAAAGATGAAATGAAAATAGGTATTTCAAATTACATTTCAGACTTGCTGAAAAAAGGACTTTCAGTGTTTATGAAATGTGTTCTGAAAGGACCACTTTCAGCGCGCCTTTCTGAAGCGCCCGAAAGACCTATTTTCAGGAACAAAGAAAGTCGCACTGAAAGTTCGAATTTCAGCGCACCTTTCAGAAGCGCTGAAAGGTCTATTTTCAGAAACAAAGAAAGTCGCGCTGAAAGTGGAAAATTCAGCGCGACTTTCAGAAGCTCCGAAACTGTCAATTTCAGAAACAAAGAAAGGCGCACTGAAAGACCTACTTTCAGTGACGCTTTCTGATCGCACGAAAAAACAAAATTCATGACGCCTGAAAGGATTCATGAAAAAAGGAATATCAGCAGTCATTTCAGGGGGCTCGAAAGTCCCAATATCAGCAAGTTATGAAAGACGCACTGAAAACACGAATTTCAGCGTCACCCTGGGGTACACCCGGAGATGTACCCGCAGGTAACACCTGAGGGTGGACCCTCGCGTGCTCGACTCATGCAATGTAACATAAAAAAAGTAGGATAATATTATCTTGGATCTAAAATTACATAGCGTCTGCAATACGCGACTACCCGTTGGCCTCAAACCGGGACCTAAGTTAAGGCCGCAGCCGTCCTAGAAGACCGGCTTGCCCGTGTAAAAACCCTGGTCGACGTCCCCGCTTTGACCCACGCAGAGTCGCGCGAGCACGGCCCCCGCCGAAGACGTGGTGCGCAGGCAGACGTGCGTCGCGACGTTGCCGAACGTCGTTCCCGCCTTCGCTACACCCACGCAGGCTCAGATGAGGGGAGGACGAGCGATTCGGTGGTCGTACGCCTGAAAAGAACATTCGGGCCGTACGATGAGTGGTGGTAAATGCGTACTCAGCGGTGCGGCCTGGAGACGAACTGCGACCGCGAGCGTGAACGCGCTCGTACGGGTAGAGATGCAATTGGAGATGGAGCCGCGGTGAGTCCACAGCTGACGAAAGGAATCAGAGGATATGTTAAGTAGCTCTGCATCGCACGCGCGAAACTGCGTGCACCACACCGCCCTCCTTTTCCTTCTCTCCTTGCTCCATGCCATCCTATTCCCAGCCGTGATGGTGGTCCGGAATGTGTTGAGGGACGTATGTGCGAGAGGCGCTACCGTATCGGGGGAAGAGAGGACGGTGGTTCATGCAACTTTTCCGGAGGAACCGCCGAGCATGAGGCCACTCTCTGGAAATTTCTGATTTATTTTCTTTCGGAGGGTCAAAACGCGAGGAATGTTCCCTGCGTCTTCCACCTCGGCAGGGATTCGGTTTCCGGCTCCAGGTGCAGGAGTGGAGTCTCTCGCCATGATCGAGCTCCTTCAAATGGCCCACGAGGAGGGTGATGACGATCCTTTTGGGGAGAGGGTGCATCCGGGTCAGTGTTGTGCGACATAAATAACCTTTCAATTCTCTGTTGGCGACCAGGGGGACCGAAAAATGAATCCGCATACACAAACCGAGCGATACATGCTCGGCGCCGCCTTGTTTCGAAGCTGCGGGTAACCTCGAGCGGGTGGCTCGCACGAGAGCGAGGATGGATTTTGGCGACGATTGAGCGTAATTTATAGAGCGAGCATCCCCGATTCTTGGGCCGCTCGGAGTCGTGCGAGTAGTTGGGGATACGCCAGGCACCAAGCGATTTACACTCGGTGGCGGCGGGTGGGGTGAAGAAGGTAACCCTGTGACGTTGTGACAACTTGTCACTCAAAGCAGAAGGTAAGAAAACGAATATTTCCTTCGTTTTCTATTTAATTGGCTCAATTCGTCGTCAATGGAGGATCTATAGTACATTTCATTTCATCAGAGCTATACTACATTTAACTGATTCTATACTACAATTTGTTTTACTGCGATAGCCCAAGTACATAAGAAATCGACCCTATGTAACAACGAGATTGAGTCCTACATTTGACTGATTCTATACTACATTTCAATCTATTCTACTGTCATAGCACAAGTAAGTACACTAGAAATCGACCCTATGTGACGATGAGATTAGGATTCAATGAATGAAATTTTCTTACCGTTCGAAGGTGCCTCCGATTGCGACGACCCAAAAGCTCAAGACGCGCACGACAGCGTCGAGGTCTCCAATATTGTCGAGCAAGTAAAATTCCCGATGGCGGACGTAACATCCGGGGCATGGGTAGCGCACCAGAACGCCTCCCAAAGCGCGGAAGGATAAATGGACGAGTCTTTCTGGAAATGAAATAAGGTACGGACAGAAAATCGAGAAAAATCGACTTACCTGCGAGTTTGCGATACGGAACCTCGCAATGAAACTCCCATTGCAGAGTGTGCCCGTTCTTGGTGCACTTGGAATATTCGCCGTAGCGACGCGGCATCGAGCTGGTCTCCCGACTTTGAATTCAAGCTGCCCATTCGGATTTCTTCGTCCCTGGACGTAAAGCTCGCCGGGACCATCGTCGGCATAGGCGTTGTTGAGGGAGAGCAAAGCCATTTGTTGGTCGACGGGATGGGCAAGCCGACGGCTGGACGTCGACGAGGTCAGACGACACCGGGAATTAGGTGCGTTGCGTACATCAGTGCCAACGACGACATGCTGGTGAAGATTGTGAAGTAGCCGCGGCCGTGCAGTGAAAAGTGAGGAAGAACTCAGAGCACCGCGACGAGCGCGTTGAGTGAGATATTGAAGAGAGAAGCGCAACGCGGCGGAGACGGATGCGGCGGTGGTGACGAGTGAAGAGTGAAGAAAAGCTCAGAGCACCGCGACGAGCGCGTTGAGTGAGATGCTGAAGAGGGAAGCGCAACGCGAGATAAAGAGAGAGAGAGTAGGGATGAATGCGGCGGTGGTGACGAGTACGCGAAGTAGCGAATTCCAGTAACGAATTTGCGACGCGGAGGGAGAGGTAGGCCCGACTCTCAAAGTGAAGCAAGTCACCGAGCTGAACGGCGCGCCGCAAGGTCTCGGTGGGGGCTGCGTTAATGATGACATTTCCATTGTTGCATCCCAGGCCGCCGTCTTGACCTCAGGTCACGAAAATTGATCAGATTTAATTTTTTGCACGGTTGGGCCAAAGAAATGGCCAGGGATAGGTCATCCTGAGGTAGAAGAGGCGAAGGAGGCTGGTAGTGGGTAGCACACGCGCAGCCCGAGTCGCGAAAGATATAATATGGTAGAGGCAAGGAGCAGCGGGTACACCTGATGGTTGCTCCCGCACCCTCCAAGCGCGCCCAGCGGTGTATATTTCTTTTGCTTTTTTTTTACAACAAATGCTCGGCGAACTACGAGACGGACTGCGAGAGAGCGCACGCGCCCAGCCCGATCCTGGAATTTGGGATGGCGGGGTGAGTCGATACACCTGAGGTCCTGACCCAGCCTCCCTCGTCCTCCGAGCGCGTACAGTACCTTGAATGTGTTTCTTTTGCGTGCAATGAGTTTCGTATGGCAAGTGCTCGGCGCGCCGCATGACAGCACGAATTTAATTGTCCCGGCTATTTGTTATGATACTGCGCTCTGGGAGACGGAGGCGACGGAGTCGCAGACGTGGGCGAAGGAGATGGCGGGGTGTCCGGGGGGTCAATGGCTTGGTGGTTCATACATCTTTTCCGGGAGAACCGCAGGGCGTAGAGTAACATCCTGATTTATTTTCTCCCGAAGTCCAGACGCGATGGATATTCCCTACGTCCCCCTCCTCGACAGGGAAGCAATTCGCAGCTTCAGGCGTACGAAGCATTTGCTGGGAGAGCTTAAATAACATTCTTGAGCGCATGCGCTGTCAGAGGGCGAAGATACGGGTGGCGCATTATTATTTCAAGATGGCGTATTCTTATTCCAGGATGGGACATGGCATGTAGAGAGCCGCACTAGATAAACCCTATGTATCGAAACGGAAAGGTGGGGCCTTTCGGTGTGATTGGCCTCCTTCAAATGTCCCGCAAGGAAGGTGATGACGATGCGTTTTGCGAGAGGGTGCATCCGGGTCAACGTTCTTCGACATGGATGTTTCTGTTAGAAGTGGACCGCTATGGGAACCAAAGAATAAATCCAGGGGCAAAACGAGCAGTGCATGCTCGGCGGAGCCTAGTTCTGAAAGCTGGGGTAACCTCGAGCGGGCGGCCCGCACGAGCGCCAGAGTCGGATTTTGGCGAAAATTGAGCATACTACAGGGATAATATCCCTAATTCTTCGGCCTTGAGAGCTGACTGAGCGTCGAGGAGTTTCCACCAGGCACCGAGCGATTCACATTTGGTGGCGGCGGGTGAGGGTAACCTCGAGTCTGTGACATTGTGACAATTTGTCACTCAAAGGACTGTCGCTCAAAAGATGCCAACAACATAATTCGATTGAGTACGACAGTGGAAGATAACAGGAGACGATTGTAGTAGTACATGCGAATTCGTAGTCATAGATTTCAATATATATAGAGATCGTTCCGAACAAAATTAGTACAGATGCGTAAGTCATGACTCCGGGACTCGTAACGAACGTCCATCTCACTCCAAGAATCAGCCCTAAAGGGATAGGATCAGTAGCAGGCGATGGTAGGGAGCGGAATGCATACCCTGGACAGGTCCAAAACAACCGCACGGTCTTTCCAGATGAAGCGCGCGTAGTGACCGATCACCCGACTCGGCTCAATCACCGAAATGCTGTCCGCCATTTTGGACGAGTAGAGGCGAGCAGGGAAATGTATGAAACGTCTGAAGGGATCCTTAACACCAGGGGGAAGAGGCGCCTGGGGTCGAATGACGAATTTCACCTCCTTCGCCTCGTTTTGCTGGATTTGCTCAATGCTCCCAAATACGGTGTCCCCATTGGAATCTAAAAAGGAGACTAGACTATTTCCCAGATGCGTGGACGCCCGGGAAAAGTGCAGCCCTTTATGGTCGAAATGTGCGCTCCCGTGCTACGCACGGGCTTCGGATCCGGGTCCTCTTTGCGGGGTCTGCGCTTGCGACATACATGGAATACAGACGATGAAACTGGCGAAGGAGCTCGGGACAGTCCTTCCGGTTGAGCCACCGTCGAAGGTTCGCACTGCGCATCCAAGTCTTCACAACCGTAGCTTCATGTTCACCTGCAATAAACGCCAGTGTCAGTGCTCGATCCTTGCAAGAAAAGCATAGTCACTCACCTCCAACATGGCTGTTACTATTGAATTTCTGCAAGACGCCGGATAAGCCGTTCCACCGGGAAACACCACCAGGATAAGACCGGTCCGAAAAGAAGAAGGAACTCGTAGATATGAAAAGCGATATGGACGATCGTTTTTCTTTGCATGGAGCCTGGTGTGAGGATAACACGAGTACAGGTTGTCCAGCCATTCCTTGATGAAGGTGCGGCAAGCCAAGGCGCGTTCGGGCGTTGAGCTAAACCGACAGACAAGGGTAGTGGCCTGAACCAACGCCATGGTGTGATTGAGAAGGTCTGCACGCTTCGGGTCTTCTCCCACAAAAGGACGAGCGCAATGGGAAGATAGATCGTGATCAGCAGGCGCCATTCGTCGGCCTTCATGGAGCCTGCCTTTTTCTCCCCATAATTTTTTGGAACGTGATTGACCCAGGCAGGTGTTGTGGTATTCGCAATGACCTGTTGCACGAAGCGGAGGCTTGGCTCATCGATCACCTTTTCCGGGATGGGAATGGTGCCAGTGGAATCTCGCCAGGGTTTGTCCAAGCGCTAATCAGACTGGAGTGAGACCAAACAGGGCATACGGATGAGTACGACTCACCCAATCCACGAGAAGCTTAGCCAGTTGAGCTCTGTTCACTCGTATAAGATACTTCTCTCTCGTCAAAGGTTCCTCTGGAACATCCTTCTTTTTTTTCTTCGCGGTCTTAGCAGCTTTCTTCGGGTTTTTGCGAATTATGGGGGGAACGGACGATGGAATGACCTTCGGCAGCTCCAACTGATAGCATACCCAGGCGAGTGAAATTTTGTACTGTCTCTCGAGCCTCTCCTGCCAAGATTTGTGAAGTTAATTCATCTTTATCCCTCTTACGCTTCTTCGCCTTGGCTTTGGCTTTGGCCTTCCTGACGTCTTCGTCCTCTGCCTCTTCCTCTTCCTCGCCTTCGTCATCTTCCTCGCCATTCTCGTCTTCGCTGCTGTCCTCATTCTCGGAAATTTGGTAAACGAGAAGCTTATAAATGTCTTCGACACTTTTCTGGTGGATATCCTTAGTCATATCCCAGTCCGCAGGCGCTAAGGCATCGAGAGAAGGGAAATCGTATTGATAGGCTGGAGGGGATTTGTCGAACTTCTTCGCATCGAGAAGATTTAGCTTGAGAACGCGACGACAGTGATAGTGAACCAAGCCTTCCAACACGGTGTGCATGGGGTCAGGGGGAAGCATGCGAGTTGGGTCCCAATAAGGCAGCCGCCACATTTCAGACCAACGAATTCCGTGTTCTTGGTAGATCTGTTCGCTCTGCTAAAGTCTCCGCATCTCGCCAGGCCTCGGCGCAACTGCGCATCTGGTCTCGATCCCTCGTGTTCCACGTCGAAAAGTCGGTATTGTACACAGTGCTGCGTCCTCGACCCTGGCAACAAGTGCAATAAATGTGCGCATTATGAGCGGCCGCACCAGCCAGTTGCCGTGCAGCCGGTAAATCGTTCGCTGAGAGAACGAAGGCCAGATCGACGATACGCCCAGTGTCAGGCTCGGTTCCCGTGGACGAGAAGTGAATGCCTCGATTCCACCCAACCACAGCGACGTCTATGATCGGACGGAGATATGGGTTTATTTCACCTTTGGACGGCGAGGATGGCCCCGGAACTACAACAACGAAAACATTTTCGGGCTTGTCACGAACGATAAGACGAAGATTCAAGCAAGACACTTTGATCAGTCCTATGGAATTTGAATTGGATCGCTTCCTGCTACCGAAGGGCGGAAAAAATCCATGCTGATAGAGAAAAGGAGCCGCATCCGCTTCCCTGCGCTTGATGAATAGAACAATGCCGTCGCGGTCTTTAAACGACTGCACAAACTCGGCTTGAAACACGTCCTGCACAAAGTCCCTGTCCGACGGCTTCGGTGTTGACTGCATCATCGCAGACTTCGTCCATCATTCGCTCATTCTCAGGATCGGACAGAAGTCGAGCGAGATAGTCCAGGAAGCACGGGGCGAGGAAAAGGTTTAATGGGACGCGAAGAGAGCTTTGCCGCGTCTCAGCAGCGCGGCGCCGCATACCGATCGACCCTCTTTCCCGACGATCGTATTTTGGCACTTGTCAGGCCAGCTGGGAGTGTCGGATGTGGAGAGATCGGGAGGATGAATATGATTACAAGACGGACATGCTGCATACATGACAGTTTTGCCGTCCAAATTGAGACGGGACATCGCGATATGTAGGGATTTCGGGATATCCTTTAATATTGTGTTCTGGAACTCGTCAAACTCCACAGATCCGTCGTCATTCATCTTCACATCCAACGCCATCGTGGCCTTCACGAGAATCATAGCGGTACCAAGGATGAAATTGACCGAATCTTCGGCCAGTCGAAGCAAAAAGTGACAAACGAGTCCGAGTAAGACCGTAACCTGCGCTATGACGTTGAGCTTTGCGACAGGGGTTCACCCTGGTATACGCTGGGGATATTTCAGCAAGCATCAGAGTAAAAGGTGCAGGACCTCACCTGAATCATAGAAGAAGGGTTCTGTCTCCCTCAGGAAGCGCCCGACTTCAAATCCTTCACTAGGATTTCCAGGACTTTCAGCCGCTCCTCAACGAAAGATTTCTCTGGGGATGGCTTGGATGTTCTGCCAAGGAGGCGCAGCTACTAAAACGCCCTCGTACCATGCCGCATTTGCTGCCTGCCGCTGCCTCCAGCGAGGTATTGCTGGATTGCTCGACGGAGACGATCGCCTCTTCGATCTTCTTGGCAATCGTCATTAGCAGTGGTCGCCCTGTTTCTGCCTAGTTGGCTGCTTTGGCTTCGTTGA